>WWET01004220.1:21195-40519 GCA_011038615.1 Limnodynastes dumerilii
GGCGGCCTAACATGAGCCTAGTGCCCAACAACAACACACACAGGGCTTAATGCCCAACCTAACGCAGGCCTAGCGCCCGTCCCTAACCAGGGCCTAGCACCCTGCTACCCAAGGGTCTACCACCCTTCTAACAACGCCCAGGCCTAGCGCCCGCTACCAACACAGGGCCTAGCGCCCTCTAACAAAGGGCCTAGCACCCTCTTACCAATGGCCTAGCGCCCTCTAACCAAGGGCCTAGAATTGATTGGCTACCAGCCGGACTTCCTGGAGCTGGGGACGGCGCACTGCCGTCCCCCACCGTGCTACTTACATAATCACCAATATAATTGGTCACAATTGGCTCGATATTAAATAATATTGATCCTCCAGTGCTATCCTTCCCTTTAAGTATATAATGCAAAGCAGAAAACAGAGGAAGAAAGGGATAATGGGATGCACTCTCGAACCTCTAGATTGGGGACAGCAATACCATTGAATAAAAAGTACACATTTAATTAATTCAATTAAAAAAATATATCTAAATATGGTTGCTGTCAATATATAAACATCAGTGGGCTTACGTGGGAAAGCAAGAGATGTCTAGAGTTGGCAGGTGATGCCAGTGAAATAGGTTAAATAAAATAAACAAAAAAAGTGTAACTCACAAACCAATAAGTGTGATCTAAAAAAAGGGGGGATTTTAGGTATGGACCTCAAAATAAAGATATTAAGCCCAGCAGTAAATAGAAATATGGGAAGGCTTGACAGCATACAACCTATCAGTAATATAGATCTCAATAGAATTAAATCAAAACACCAACGGTTCAAATAGTCACTAGGAGAACTACTATCCAAAAAAGGTTAATTGGAAGTTCAATAATGGTTAAGTATTACCATCATATGATCAAAATTGATCATAGATTTCATTATTATTATACTCCCCCGGCCAGTATCCTTATTAAGGAAGAATAATTAATAAAAATTATGTTGAAACATAATATTCTTCCTTTTAAATAAGGTGTCCTGACCTCATTGAGGCACGTATGTTAAAGGTTAATTATAATAGTGTATATCTCCTTTTGATAGAAGTTCTTATCTCAAAATTGAATATAATTCCTATAATGATCTACAATCGAGTTGCCAAGATGATTAGTACAATGTAAACCTAATAAAGGCACATTAGCCAAATTATATATATGTTATGAACTGAAAGCATAGAAGATCTATTTACTATGCACTGAACTATGGGCCTGATTCAGAGGTTGAAAATAAGAACTTAAAGTTACACCTGGGCAAAACCATGTTAATTTCAGGGGGAATCAAGTTAATTTTATTCTATGCATGCAGAGAGAATGCTTTGCTTTTACTTATTGCACAGATACCTGATCAGCTTCACTTTTAAACTGCTAATTAGACTTGAGCTGGGAAACATCACCTTTTAACTATAATACTGTTGCAACAAATGAAATTTGACTCCCCTGAAATAAACATGGTTTAGCCCAGGTGTAACTTTAAGTTCTTATTTGCAATCTCTAAATCAGGGCCTATGTGTATATCGGTATTTAGAACCACAACATGGAGCTTTGAAAGCTCATGTGAGAGGGATCTCACGCTACTATTAAACCGGAGGTATAATGAATAGTCTCCCAAGAGCGATGTACAAGTTTAAGCTAATAACATTGATAAATCTTAACCCTTAAAGCAAATGAGAGGATATTCTAGTAATAAATTATAGGTAGCTGCTATAATTTGGCAGGAAATTACAATGAACAATGGGTCCACACAATCAGCTCTCCCCTGCTAAAGTCTATGCGCGTTTCGCTCGAGAGCTTTCTCGAGGCATCAACTGGCTAAATGATCAAGTAAGTGTATTTAAAGGAGTCAGGAGCCATTGAGTGGATTGGCTTATGGACACTCCCCCTCAGCAGCCAATCAGCAATACCATTCGCTGCCGCAGGAGTGTATAATACAATACCAGCATGAGACAGCTACAAATGTCAGTAATCGAATTGTCCGCTGAATTGAACGCAGTCAAATAGGAACAAATCAGATTATATGAAGAAAATTTATGTGAATAAATTATACACATCAGACACAATAAAGGCATCAAGCAACAAGAGATAAAAGGACATATATGAGTCCTTAAAATAATCAGGATATCCTATTAAATGACTGATCGATATGATGGTTCTATTCCTATATCCTAAGTGATCTGTATTTAATCAAACATGGGGAAAAAGATTAGAGAGACTTCTCCTATAAGGGGATAGTCTCCCAAAATAACCACATATATGGTGCACTTTTGTCCAAAATTAAATTATTTACTTTAATTTTGTAATCAAAAACATGTAATAGTAGCGAAAATAAGTTCAAAAACACTCAGATGCATGCATAAATATTTACACAGTAAGGTTAAAACAGATATAAATATATGTAAATAACAAATACAAATGAGAGAGTATCACATCACCGTCGTATCCTTAAAAGCAGCAAGATCCAGATTACATGCAGGGATGTATCATCTGTGTAAAGAGTCACTATTAGGCCTCCAAGTAAAGTGTATCAATACAATGGCCACTATCCCTAATCATCTAAAAAATAATAAAATAAAACAAAAAAAACCTCCTCACGGAGGCGCTTCTCTCCGCAGAGCACCTGGAATCCCTAACGGTATGGCCGTATGATGTAGGGTAGATAGGCGACTACTGCAAACGGGAGACAGTGATCCTGTGCAACATCCACTACCCAGGAGAGTCAACACGTGTTTCGCTGATCATCATCAGGGCGTGAATTATCGGTGCAGGTGCAGGGTATTTAAATCATGGCTAGCCAATCATCAGGTAGGTGAGTTACGTTCTAAAAGATACAATGGTTAAATGTTAAACACTGGAACTTATGTTGCATTTTATTAATGCCGTTAGCACTATATTTGTCTTCAGGCAAAGGAAACAGGAGAAGGGAGAGGAGATGCCTCTATAAACTCCAAACAAGTAGAGAAAAGAAAGGAAAAGGAAGAGAAACATGTGAATATAAAAATAAATAAAAATAAATAAAAAGGAATGGCGTAAACATTACTGTAGATATACTTCCAAAAAAGAGACTTTCACAATATATATAATCATAGGGGTTGTACTGGTTAGAAAACATATATATGTTTCATATTAATTACTATGATATATCATCTTCTCCATCTGACCTCTATGACCTCTAGTAGTCTGTAGAACACAGAGGACACAATATCACTCACTAACAGAGACTCTCTCACTGCAAGTACACAGCGTAAAAGATTTATGTAGCCTCTCTACCCACAACACAAGGCTCTGCAGCTTTAAAAAAAATAATTGTCTACACTAGGGATGTGCAGACCGTTATATCATTATTCCTTCCTGTTTCAGACCACCAGAAATTAATGCATTATTAACCCTTTTCTGACAGCACACTTCTTGTCCAGCTGCTTATCAATACTTAGTGACATTAACCCCTTCAATTACGGCACCCTAGAGAATCAGAGCAGGAACCTTTTCCTAACCGAGACTCCCAGGTTAGTAATGTAGTAACCTCTTCCTGCTACAGCTGACAGCAGGTCAATTTATTACCCCCTTCCTGTTAGATCCCCAGGGTGTCATTTCTTGTTGCATGTCAGAGATCCCCTGAATGTATACTAGGCTATGTGTAGGCAACACTGCATGAGGCTTAACCCATCAGCCACCAGACTGCGGTAATGAGGAAAAATTAGGTGCTGCTTTTTTTTTTTATCATCATTAGATTTTTATTGTTTTATCAAAGACACATTTTATGGGGTACAGAAAAAAAAGAGGGGTGGGGGACTGTAAATAGTGAGCCATAACAGTAAAATACAATGAAATTACAATATAAACAGTCGTCAAATTGACGAATGGCACAGAGTAAAACAAATAATGTATAAAACATAAAACAAGAAGGAGTAGGGGGAGAGAAGGTAGGAAGGGAAGGGTAGATTGGGGGAAGAGGGAGTACACTCATTTAGCTTGCTGAACACAGCTCTGGATTGAGAGCCTGCTCAGTGGGTTACTGTCAGGTACGGGATCCTGGGCGATATATATATATATATATATATATATAAAGAAAAAAAGGATACTTTACAAAACACCATATAGACATCAACCCCACGTCAATAGGGTAACTATGGACCCAAATTAAATATCAACTGAAGGTTCTGCCAGTTGGGCTACATCAAAATTATAACAGACCGATCTGGGTGCCGACTGTGCGTTGTCACGATCATAAATATACTCTTCCAACTGCGCCAACATACATGCCTTATTATATTTTGTAAGATGGGGAACTCCCAACCCTCCTGCAGTCTTAGGGAGAGTTAACCGTTTCAGAACAATTCTAGCAGGACGCCCCTTCCATATGTAAGTAGACATACAATGAGTCAGTTTGTCCATCAAAACCCCCAGCACAATATGGTGCTGGGGGTTCGAAAAAGTATAGTTCGAAAAAGATATAACAATTTTGGCAGCAGTGTAATCTTAAATGGCGCGATACAACCCAACCAGGATAGTTCATAAGGGAGCCACTTCTTAGTCAATAAGGTCAAACTATCTAATAATGGGACATAATTACACTCAACTGTTTGAGAAATACTCACTGGAATCTGGATGCCCAAATATACCAGACTCTTTTCTTTCCAAACGTATGGGAGGTCAATCTCGTATTCAGCTCAAAGGACAATCAAAGTGACCTCAGTTATGACAAAGACAAACTAGAGGCAAGTCAACAAGTAATTAATCTTTCACCCAGACAGCTGAATAAGAACCATCTTAAGGTTTTGAGTATAGGGCTTTCTTTCTCACCGGAAACAAGTCTCAATAGGTTTGAATGTGAAAAAGACCTCTTTCTTTTTATGAGAAAATTATTGTTATATAAACATTTTAATCAATCAGGAATAGCGGAGGAAGAGAATTATTTTCCATCAATTGAGAAAGACAGGCCTTAGCTCAATTGGAGGAATTGTCGGGAGAGAATTCCCCCAATGTAAGTACAACTCACCTTAAAAAGAAATCTAAATTTACCCAGATGTGCATCTTTCACCAGAAGTTAAGGTTTTCTCTCAATTGGTGTCTAATGATTTGGATATATTATACTGAACTCATAGAAAGTATAAACGCTGGGGTAATCTTACTATGGCAGAAAGTATGGCCCTTCAAGAGATCCAAGACTAGGATGAGGTAGTTAAGCCTAGTGATAAGGGGGGTAATGTAGTGGTATGACCAAGGGAAATGTACATAACAGAAGCCCTTCGGCAACTGAATGATAAATTATTCTACCAACCTTCTGTATTTGACCCCACTTTCACATATTTGGCAGAATACCAAAACCTAATTGGTCTGGCTTATTCTAAAGGCACAATTACCAAGACAGATTGTGAATTATTGTCAGTAAGCAATCCAACCATAGCGACATTTTAAATGCTGCCAAAAATTCATCAAAATGAATTGCAGCCGCCCAGACATCGGATTATTTCAGGCATAAATCTAACCAATTTTGAACCCTTACCTACGCAAATTTGTCAATTTATTTTTATTTATTATTCAGATTATTGTACTACAACATATCTTTTGTGGGTCTAATTCAGTGGCATACAAGTAATATAGATATAAGGGTACAAGCAACGTTGTAATGTGGATTAGGTCTACTTTAAGATAATTTACATATACCCGTATATGAGTGTCTTCAATTTTATGGTGTATCCCAATAATTAATATATCATAGTAATTAATATGTACATGTATATGTTTTCTAACCAGTACAACCCCTATGATTATATATATTGTGACAGTCTCTTTTTTGGTAGTATATCTACTATATATGGTATATCTAATGTTTACACTATTCCTTTTTATTTATTTTTATTTAATTTTATATAGTCAAACATTTTCAAACATTTATGTTTCTCTTCCTATTCCTTTCTTTTCTCTACTTGTTTGGAGTTTATAGAGGCATCTCCTCTCCCTTCTCCTGTTTCCTTTGCCTGAAGACAAATATAGTGCTAACGCCATTTATAAAATGCAACATAAGGTCCAGTGTTTAACATTTAACCATTGTATCTTTTAGAATGTAACTCACCTACCTGATGATTGGCTAGCCATGATTTAAATACCCTGCACCTGCACCGATAATTCACGCCCTGACAAAGATCAGCTAAACACGTGTCGACTCTCCTGGGTAGTGGATGTTGCATCGGATCACCGTCTCCCATATGCAGTAGTCGCCTATCTACCCTACATCATACGGCCATACCGTAAGGGATTCCAGGTGCTCTGCGGAGCGAAGCGCCTCCGTGAGGAGGTTTTTTGTTTTATTTTATTATTTTCTAGATGATTATGGAAAGCGGAAGTCCATAGTTACTCTTTACACAGATGATACATCCCTGCATGTAATCTGGATCTTGCTGCTCTAAGGATACGACGGTGATGTGATACTCTCTCATTTGTATTTGTTATTTACATATATTTATATCAGGAGACACGGTACATCACTACCCTTATTTTAACCTTACTGTGTGAATATTTATGCATGCATCTGAGTGTTTTTGATTTTATTTTCGCTACTATTACATGTTTTTGATTACAATAATAAAGTAAATAATTTTATATTGGACTAAAGTGCACCGTATATGTGGTTATTTTGGAAGACTATCCCCTTATAGGAGAAGTCTCTCTACTCTTTTTCCTCTTTATTGTATCTTACTGCCACATGGTAGCACACCCCTTACAAATTGGTGTTGTATTTCTAAGGGGGTAGTGCAGAGATTTGTGCAGATATTTCTTTTTGCTAACATTTATTCAAACATACAATAGTTATTACTCAAAGAAAAACACAATCATATATTAAACCTTATAGTAATAATTCACAATGACAGCCTGAATACATGAAATAAGTGTATATATACAGTAATACAAAAGCCACTCTTTAAAAGAAGGGGATTATTAAATCATGTAAATTAATAACAATAATAATAATAAAAAATGTAAAATTAAATTGAAATCCCCATTAATTCAACCCAGAAAATGGGAGTATAAATTATAAATGAATTGTCATGATCAACATATATATTATTGGCAATGTAAATAAATGTATATAGATTAATCTGGCTCAATATACCATATAGGAATAAAGTGCATGTGCTAAAAAGCTATGAATAAGAAATATAATTGATCATAAATAATAATAAAATGCAAGTTCTTGAATTATATATTCATACATAATATTAATATTATACAGAATTATTCATCACTGATAGTGAAGTGACTAAAGAGTTATAAAGATAATAATAATACTCTGTTATAGAGCTAAATTAATTCAATAATTAATATAAATAATAGTGCTGAAACCATGTGATAAAAATATATATAAAAGGATATACACACATATATGTATGTGTGCATATATAATACATACATTTATGTGATAAATGAGTAACTCATAAAAATATAAATGTAAAGGGCAAGTGCAAGTGCAAATTAAACCAAACAACACAGTACAATAGTACAATAGTACAATAGTGAGAGTGTATAAATAATAATACAAAGTGTCTGTACTACACTGATACAGATTGTCTTGCTACAATGTTGCAAAAAAACTAAATTACTATATTGTTACAAAGACATTGGGCCTAATCCAGGACAACGCTTCGAAGCGAATTTATGCGTGGCGGAGACGTAAAATCGCTGTTTTGAACGCACTGCGCATTCGCACCATAGAAAATACGCACATTAACGTAGCGTAATTGTGAACGTATGGGCCATTCACGTATGTGTCACGTAAATACTTACGTGTTGGCGTGCAAATTTGACGTTACTCCAAAATACGTCTAAAATACGTGAAGTAGGCGGGGGGTGGTAGTTAAAGTGTACAGTATGGGCGTGCTTAGCTGCGTAAATTCGTTCAGCCCATACGCACGTGTGCGTATGACAGCGGTTACGTTGGAAAAAGTTAAGGTAGGGTTTGGAAAGTGTTTCTTGACAAAATACGTCCGTGCTAGGGGTGTGCCGAGGGGAGTGTAGCAAATTTACGCGCATGAAAATACACTCCGCGAATAAACGTACGGCACACGTAGTTCTGGATCTACCCCATTGTTTTTATAGCGTGAATCAGTGAGGTGCCTAAAGAAAAAGTTCATGCACTAAAGAAAGTACTGCAATAATAAGTTTGTCACCATATATCAAGACATTTTTTTTTTATATACCATAGATCATGTGATAAGATTTACGTAAAAGCCAAGTGTCAAAGTGACTATAATAGATCATATAAGATTAAATATAAAAAGACCATTAATAGGGTATCTATATAAGAATGTCAATATACCAATTAATGGTTAACAACGTGTAATAGGAAAGAAGAAAATAACTTTGATCAGTCTAAATATACCATAAAATTATTCTCCTCATTTAGGGCTGGATCCAGACTTAGTTAAGTGCTTGAACTTAGTTACTCCTGGGCTAAACCATGTTAATTTTAGGGGGAGTCAAGTTAATTGTATTCTTTGCCTGCAGATATCTTTGAATTGCTTACTGCACACAGATACTGACCAGCTTAACTATCACACTGTTATTTAGACCTGGGATTGAAAACATCACCTCTCAACTCTAATACTGTTGCAACAGATGAAATATGACTCCCCTGCAATCAACATGGTTTAGCCCAGGAGTAACTAAGTTCAAGCACTTAACTAGGACTGGATCCAGCCCATGGACACAAACAAGTGGGTGGGTTTTTTACTTTACCTACTTGAAGCTATGTAAATGTACATATATTTAGACTGTGCATATGATATTGCAATTTAAATTGTAACTATGATTTAAGAGTAACAGTACAAAAAACATTATATTTTCCCTCGCTTACACCAGCTGAAGGCTACCCTAACTTCAGCCGGCCTAAGAGAGTGAAAATATGCTCGCACTGGAGTGTATGACTGCAAACCCCTCCCTTCCTCCTTCATTAAACTACCTCCCCCGCCTACCTACACTAATATGAGCATAGTAACGGCATGAACGCCCCCTCAGCCTATGGTGATACTACGAACGCCCCATCGTAGATCTGGGCATTTTCGTAGTAATGCCGGCCAACATCTGGCCGGCGCATGCGCAGATCGGTTTTTCAGGCGATCTTACACTTACGCCATGCAGTATTAGCACTGGGCTGCGTAGGTCTGGATAAGGCCCATAGTCCCCAAGTCAAAAATCCATTTGGTTTCTTTTTTGAGGAGTTCTTTATCCAGGTACCTCCTCTGATGCCCAGATTGATTTTTTCAATCCCAAAAGCTCTGATCATTTTGGGATTGGCTTCATGTTTAACCAAGAAGTGATGGTAAGTTATCTAATTTTCTCTCTGTCAGCACAAGCGTTTCTCACATTTCCTACATTTCAAGGATTCTTTCTTTAAAGGCCTGCGTGTTTTGCCAATATATTTATCACAGGGGCACATTAAGCAATAAATGACCCCTATGCTGTTGCAATCAATGTGATCCATAACATGGTAGAACCTATTGTATTTGTCCATAATAGAAGTTATGTTCACCATGTGAGTACATGCTTTGCACTGACCACATTTAAAATTACTTCTGGTCTCCCTTTATCTTCAAAATGGCTTCTTACCAAATGGTCCCTCAAATTATTTGATCTCCTCCAACTCATTAAAGCTCTCTTGGGTAGGCTCTGTCTCAATTTGCGCTCAGTTTTCAAAATATCCCACATTGTGCACATTTGCACAATGTTTATTAAATAGGGTGGTAAATCCCAGTATGCTTATATCATCATATTTTTTAGATTTAGGTATCAGCAAGGCAGATCTGCTCTTCTTATTAATTTTGTATAGTGCTTTTTAAATTGTTTTATTATTTTACCCTCGAACTCTAAGGCGATCAAAGAGTTTTTGATCTCTTCTTGAAGATATCATCTGAGCAATTACGTCTTAGCCTGGTGAATTCCCCCATGGGGATCCCATTGATTGTAGCTGGTAAATGCGAGCTTGAAGCCTGTAACAGCGTGTTAGTTGCTGTGGGTTTTCTATATATGTCAGTTGTTAGATTGTGGTCTTCACCCACAAAGATTTTCAAGTCCAGGAGGTTCATTTCTGACTTATTGATGTCACTTGTTAGTCTGAGATTAAGGTTATTAATATTCAGAAAATTGATGAATTCTTCCAACAATTCTCTCTCCTTCCCAGATTACAAACAAGTCATCAATATAGCGTGACCACATAGCAATATGTTGAGTATACCTGAGGTTCTCGTCATTGAAGACTATTGTGTCCTCCCACCACCCAAGGTACAGGTTCACATACATGGGGGGCACAGGCCAACCCCATCGCCGTTCCCCATACCTGCAGATAGAAGATGTTTAGCTCTATAACAGAGTTTTATTATAATTATCTTTATAACTGTTTAGTCACACTTCACTATCAGTGATTAATAATTCTGTATATTATTATTAATATTGTGTATGAATATATAATTCAAGCACTTGCACTTTATGAATATTTATGATCAATTATATTTCTTATTCATAGCTTTTTAGCACATGCACTTTATTCCTATATGGTATATTGAGCCATATTAATCTATATAAATTTATTTACATTGCCAATAATATATATGTTGATCATGACAATTCATTTATAATTTATACTCCCATTTTCTGGTTTGAATGAATGGGGATTTCAATTAAATTTTACATTTATTTTTATTATTATTGTTTTTAATTTACATAATTTAATAATCCCCTTCTTTTTAAGAGTCGCTCTTGGTTTATTGTATATATACACTTATTTCATGTATTCAGGCTGTGTCATTGTGAATTATTAATATAAGGTTTAATATATGATGTTATTTTTTATTTGAGTAATAACTATTGTATGTTTGAGTAAATACAGATCATTTAGAATATAGGAATAGATCCATCATATCGATCAGTCATTTAATAGGATATCCTGATTATTATAGGGACTCATATATGTCCTTTTATCTCTTGTTGCTTGATGCCTTTATTGTGTCTGATGTGTATAATTTATTCTCAGAAATGTTCTTCATATAATCTGATTTGTTCCTATTTGACTGCGTTCAATCAGTGGACAATTCGATTACTGGCACTTGTAGCTGTCAGTCTTATGCTGGTATTGTATTGTACACTCCTGCGGCAGCGATCGGTATTGCTGATTGGCTGCTGAGGGGGAGTATCCATAGGCCAATCCACTCATTAGCTCCGACTCCTTTAAATACACTTATTTGATCATTTAGCCGGTTGATGCCTTGAGAAAGCTCTCCTGGCACTTTATAGCAGCTACCTATCATTTATTACTAGAATATCCCCTTATTTGTTATAAAGGTGAAGATTTATTAATGTTATTAGCTTAAACTTGTACTACATCGCTCTTGGGAGGCTATTCATTATACCTCAGATTTAATAGTAGTGTGAAATCCCTCTCACATGAGGGCTCACAGCTCCACGTTTCTGTTCTAAATACCGATATACACATAGTTCAGTGCATAGTAAATACATCTTCTATGCTTTCTGTTTATATCACTGATAGGTTGTATCCTGTTAGGTCTTCCTCACATATTTCTATTTACTGTCGGACTTAATATCTCTATTTTGAGATCCAAAATCTCCCCTTATTTTAGATCACACTTATTGTTTTGTGTGTTACACTTTTTTTATTTATTTTTTTTACCCTATTTCGCTGGCATCACCTGCCAACTCTAGACATCTCTTATCTATATTTATTTAAATTGATCTAACTAAAGGTGTACTTTTTATTCAATGGTATTGCTGTCCCCAATCTAAAGGTATGAGAGTATGAGAGTGCACCCCATTATCTCTTTCTTCCTCTTTTTTCCACTTTGCCTTTTTATTATGTCCAGCCTCCATGTTTGCCCCTTATTATTATAGCCAGCCATCCATATCTGTCCCTCATAATTATGTACAGCCATCCATATCTGTCCATTTTAATTATGTCCAGCCATCCATATCTGTCCCTTATAATTATGTCCAGCCATCCATATCTGCCTCTTATAATTATTTGCCCTGCCATCCATATCTGTCCCTTATAGTTATGTCCAGCCATCCATATCTGTCCCTTATTATAATTTGTCCAGCCATCCAAATGTACCCCTGGGTGATGCATGCACGGGGAATTGCAGTTTGCAAGGTAGCACACGGGCTGTCACTAGGTAACAGCCAGCTGAAGTGCGAGGGGCTGTTGCTAGGCAACAGTCAGCTGACTGGAGACGTGTTGTGTGGCAGAAGGAGCTTCTAGAAGGAAGGAGAAAGTCGGTTGGATTTGGCAGTTGGAGTTAGCAGTTGGTCTGAGGAGGGTTGGAGAAGAGGTGTGTAGCGGTGGTGTAGAGTGAAAAAACAGCGTTGTTAGCAGGGGTATCGGAGAGAGAAAGAGATGTCAAAGGTGCTTGGAGGAAATCAGCTGAGGCGGCAGAGGAGTCGGAGATAGCGGAGAGCAGAGGAGATCAGCTGAGGCGGCAGAGGACATGGTGATAGCAGTGAGCAGTGGAGATCAGCTGAAGTGGCAGAGGAGACGGTGATAGCGGTGAGCAGAGGAGATCAGCTGAGGCAGCAGAGGAGACGGTGGTTTCAGTGAGTGGAGGAGTATAGAGGGAAAGATCAGCTGTGGTGACAGAAGGAGAGATTAGACAAGGGAGTTGGTAGCAGTGAGCTGAAGTGCTGGAGGAGCTGACAGATAAATCAATCAATCGTGGAGCAGCTAGGGAGGCAGGAGTTGGTTATAAATATAGCAAGGATAATATCATAGTTAAAAAAAAAGAAAGAATCAAAGCAGGAAGAGAAAGGAGGAAATTTAGGGACATAAATTGGGGCATACGGACAATCTAGGGTATCACAGTTAAGCCAATTATTCTACAAATCTAATAGTGTCCCTTAAGTTCTTTATGAGTGTGTTTCAGTGGTGTTATCCTATAAAATTGTTATTATTCTTCATACAGGAAATTTAGTATCAGTTCTGTATTAAAAGTTTAAGATACTTTGTGGAAGATTGTAAATAAATGTTACTAGTAAGGGGAAAGTTATTAAAACGTTATTAGCTCTAACATGTATAAATGAGATTTGTGAAAATTGTTATTAATATGTAGTGCATCATTTTCCAAAAACAGTATAAGTTGTTTACGCTAGTTTTTAAAGAGAAAAACTAGACTTATCTGGTAATGTTGATTCTCTGTTTAACTTTTCCAAGAGAAATACTTAATGCTTAATGCTTGTATTTTTAGCTATTTGTAAACTAAAATAAGTTTTTCCGATTATTGAGTTAGAAAACTAACTAATTAATATCCTTCAGTAAAAAAAAATATTATTTTGAACAGAAACAACTGTTGTTGATTTGTCTGAGAAATCTTGTCTTATTTCACCTTTCTGTAATCCTTTTATCCGAACCTGAAACATACAGAGTGTTACACAAATCTGCTCCTTATTATGTCCAGCCATCCTTATCTGCCACTTATAATTATTTATCCAGCCATCCAAATCTGCCCCTTATTATGTCCAGCCATCCATATCTGCCTCTTATTATTTAATTGATGTCTTCTTTCTTCCTCCATGGTGCTGCCTCTCTCTCTCTGACTGGTGGTCACATGGTGATGCTGTACTAGTAATACAGTACCCCCTCGGGTAATACAGGGTATATACAGCAGCATGGGCTTTACAAAAAAAAAGCTACTTTTGGCTGTCTTTTCTTTGCATTGAGAGTCTTCGCAGTGGGGACATGCAACGCTACATACACATTATATATAGTATATATATAGTATAGACTTGTTGATGACGAATCTTCATTGATCCTGCACATGCACCCTTCAGATGTTACGCTAGGGTTACAATAGTAACGCTAGCGTAGCAACATTCATACAGAACTTTGTTCCGTACAAGCCCATTTCCTGCGAAATGGGCTTTGCTTCTCCTCCGCCCGCTAAAGTGGGCAGAGGAAGCATGCAAAGTGTACAGTACACTACTGATGTACTACAGTGCACTACTGATTTACTGCAGGCTTATAGCAGCGTAAGCAGCCATAAAGCCCACACGAGAGAGGGGAGTGACAGGGGGTATGCACTACCCTCTATCTTTCGGACGAACGGACCCCCGCCCGTAAGCAAAATGTGTAGGGGTCTGGATCCGGTCCTGGGTTATAATAATAGGGTTAGTGAAGGGACTGGCAGAGAAGTAAGGCAAATATAAGGCAATGGGAAAGGAAATTATAATAAGGAGGTATTGGTAGTGGGCAAGGCAGAAGTAAGGGTAATAAGAATTTACAAACAGTAAGTGGATTAAGTGGAGGAGAGATCAGGACACTTTTGAATGAAGACAAAGTAGGTGGCAAGAAAGTGGGACTGATGGAGAGTGGGGTTGCCGACTTTCTTGGTATATTAAGGAGACTCCAGAATTTCGGACAGCTTTCCCGGTATCCAGGGAGTGCAGACAGATCTCCCGCAAGTCCCACCACCCAGTCTCTCATTACAGCAATCCATAGTGTCATTGGGGATGGGAAAGGGGGAATGAGGACGTGATTTTTATCATCAAGCCCCATCCACCCCTGGAACACTATGAATTGCAGTGGGGATTGACAGAGGTATGGCTTAATGATGTAATTTGCATAAATCATGTCAATGAGCTCCACCCCCATGCCAGCATCTATTTCTTTCCTTCAAGATCTCCCAGAAGGAAGAAATACATAGTATTTTATTGGGATAGAGTCAATACGGGCAGATTTAGGGGTAGGCATGGTAAAAGAAGTGTTGTGACTTCCTTGCCAGATATTATTGAGAAGGAGGAGAGTAAGAACAGGTTATGAAAGGCAGAACAGGGGAGGATGAGGCAATGGCAAGACATGAAGTGATCTATTAATATAATGATGTTAGATTTAGTTTTAGAAGCAATTAGAAGGAAAAGGGGAATACACAGAAGAATCCACAGTGGTGAGAGGACTGAGCAGAGATAAATGAAACTATAAAACCACAAAGAGCAAAATACTACATAGTACTTTACTTCCAAGGATTATGTATACACCAGAAAGTTCCACATATATAACAGACGTATAAATATATCACTGTATAACAAGTTTCATGTAGCATAGAGTAAAGTTTTCTTGCAGCTGTTGTCTCCATTCAGTATCATGTTTTATTATGATCCCACACAAAAAAATTAAAACTCGGTTCAAGGCAGTACACAGTCATTATAGAATACTTGCATAGTCCACCAAGGTATATTTATATATGACTGCTATCATATAAGGCACCTGCACAACATCATCCTTACTTTTATTGTGCTCGTAGCTGTTAAACTCTGTCCCTACAATGTCATTACTAGGTGTTGTATACCAACACAAATTCCTGTTAGACTTGTATGTACTTTAATGCTTTACACGTGGATTTATCTGGCAGTGGGGTGTGTTCAGGTGGTAATTGAAAGTGAGTCTTGTTCAAATCTATTATTTCACTTTATGGCTGGTAGCAACGGACTTGGACTCAACATGTTAGCAGCAAAAACTAAGCTTCTCTCCTTTATTTGGAGAGTACTGCTGTTTGGCATTATTATTATGGGAGGTATTTTGCTATACTATAGTTCTGAATGGATCACCTGTACATCCCAAAATATACCTCTGTCACATGTGAAGTTATCAAAAGACCTAGAGGTGTTTATAACTCCAGTAAATTTCAGGTAAGTACAATCATGAGGAGCAAGAAAAATTTATAAGAATTTGTTTTTGTTTTTTAACACATCAGGGATTCTTATATGAGCATTAAATGTATGGAGAACATTATATACACATCATGCATTATAAATGCAATTGTAACACAATCTACACTGCTTTACGCTGTAGAACATACACTTATTTGTTCTTTTTCATATTGTTTTGTTGGTACAGTCAGAATATTTACTTACAAGAATATGTAAAATACCCTGGGCTTAAATAGAAGTGTATCTGTAATGAGGCACAGAGAGGCACCTGACTGTGAATATGGATGCTCCGGTTCCTGTAGTTTATACATATAAGAAAAGGGAAAGGCTCTGCTTCTCATCTATTCACACCTATCGTTGCACTGCCTCTCCAGCTCGGCGCCGGCTCACACCTTGCAGAGCGCATTGCGCTGGCCCTTCCCTCCAGGCTTGGATTTGACATCATAGATACCTGCCCTAAATAGTATAATAAAAATTTCCACCATTTACAACAATGGCCATTTTTTTTAAATAATATTTTTTTCCAAATACTATTTACACAATTGATATACACAAAATCTGAGTAAAGATCACTTGTGAAATTACCATGAGAAATAAAACAAAAATGTCTGCCTCTTACCTTACAACACCCTCTCTTCCTGGTAGTTTATTCAGAATTTGTCTATATATTGAAATAACTGGATAAATGGATTGGTATACACGTCCTAATTGTAATCAAGTTTCGTCGGAATATTAATATATAATTTTAGTCATTTACTGTTTGGGGAAAAATAATATAATAAAAAAGTCTTGTTATATGTGGACATTTCTGTTTATTATATTATTTTTTCATATAGTTAGTACAAAATTTAGTTCAATACAGTAGTGTTCATAATTACTACCACCCACACACATCTCACCAACGGATTTTGAAGTTTATCCTCTAGCACATTGTGCCTGAACTTACCATCAACTGCAGGTGCAAGGTACAATAAACCATGGTAATATATTATATCTAGTGGCCACAATTTACTACCGTTGTACTAGCATACCACGTTCTACTGCGCAAATTGGCAGCTTGACTAACTTTTACAATTTTAATATTAATGGTCTAATATATCTTGAATTATTAGCTTTCACTGACTTCAATATGTTGGATGAATAAATTTATATAATTTTACAAATCGAGTTGCAACCTATTGTGTTATGTGATATACACCTACAATATTTACTTAGCACGGCTACTTGAGTATATTCTGCAATAGGTAATTTAATCACGATTTTATTAACTTTCACAAATGTATTTCATTGTAGATAAGGTTATTAGAATGGTAGTATTTGTGTTTATGATAAGATAGCACTTACTTAACAATCTGAAAACTAAAGACTAGATTAAACAAAGTATATATAGAGCTCTGTCCTGCTGCAGACAACACTTTAAGGTAGTGATACTCACAATACTAAACGTATGCTTATAATACACATAGGGCCTGATCCAGACCTACGCTCCTGTGCGTAGCGTATTATCGCCAAACGTACCTCCGATGCTCGGCAATAGGCACTCCCCTTGCTCGTACCTAGTGTAGCTTCCATACGCTCAGCAAACCCTACCCTAACTTTTGTGTTTGTACCCGCGGTCGTGCGTATGTTTAATGCGTATTAACGACCCTTAGCAAGCCCATACTGTACGATTTAAATGCCTCACCCTGCCCTCGGTGCATGGTTACAGCTTTCGTATGGCAGACACGACCCCATGATCGGTAATACGAAGGGGTTATGAATAAGGCCCATATGCAAAGATTTACAGACCGTAACATGAGCGTATCATCTGCCCCACGCATGCGCAGTAAATACAAATGGCAGTTTTTACGCTTACGATCAGCGTAAAACCGCATCCGAGCGTAGGTCTGGATCAGGCCCATACAGTTAAAGTGTTTCTAAGCGCTGGAGAATGTAAACAATAGGAAAAACAAGGAATGTTGCTGCCAAAGGTGCACCAGCAAAGTATTGAGCACAGGCTGTGAATACTTATATACATGTGATTTCTAAAACTTTTTCATGTTGTCATTATGGGGTATTGTGTGTAGAATTTTGAGGGAAAAAATGAATTTATTAAATTTTTTAATTAGGCTGTAACATAACAAAATGTGGAAAAAATGAATCGCTGGGTGGGTGTGAGTGTCCATTTCCTAGAAATCAGCACTCACTTTGTTAAAAAAAAAAACACCTTTAATTATAAAAGGAAAAAATACATTAAAAACAATTAAAATGCCTGCCGTGTCATGCTATTAGCCCTTAGCATGCTGCAGCATATAGTACTATAAGGAACAGCATGCCCTTGTATTGCAGGGCATGCTGTGCCTTATAGTACCATAAGCGGCAGCATGCCAAGGGTTAATTGCATGCTGCTGCATACGTTCCAATAATAATAAAAGTACATGGCCACGTTCTTATTAACATAAAATATATTTTATTGGATCGAAGTATTGAATAAATTATATTACACTAGAAGAGGCTCCTGCTTATTTCTCCCCTCTGTCAAGCACATCTGAGGGCTGAGTTTACCATTGCAGAAAGAGGCTTGAGAAAATGAGGGAAGATAGGGAAGCATCTTGGAAAAGACAGAAGACCTTTTGGCGCTGAATCACCCGATGTGAGGACACTAGCAACCACTCACCCCACACCGTGGCTACACTGAAATTGGGACAGCTATATTGCAACCAACTGTGAGTGACTATTGATGCACTGTATTGTGGAAGCTGAATGACCTATTCAGTTTTGACGTTAATCTGACTTAATAAGGACTTGCCTTGAACACATTGAACTCTCTGATTTCAGAGTTTATCGGACGCTCATTGCTTAGTTATACAAATATGCGAAGAAAGGAGAAATTGGAGATAAAGGCCTGGATTCACAACTCCGGACGTATGGCATGTACATCTGTAAATTAGTGTATCAGTTTTCATTATTGTGATTTCAGAGCTTCTGCAACATTGTATTGTTACATTCCTTGTTTTTCCTATTGTTTTCATTCTCCAGCGCTTAGAAGCTCTTCAACTGTATGTGTATTATATGCTTACATTTAGACTAGCAAAATGGCTATGTTTTATTATATATCTATTCCAATGGATTTTGGATTAATACTGATTTCTGTATTTATATTTCAGCTCTGGAGTAATGTTTCAGAAGAACACATGCACTTGCCAGCCTATGGAAAAAGGAGGACACTGGTATCATCTCAAAGACTACTTGGATGCAAGTGATGTCCAGTCTGCTAAAGACAGGCGTAGAAAGGAGTATGAACACTTCAAGAGGAGGTAGGGGGAAAAAGAGAGTGTGAGCACTCCAGGCATCCACCAGTCAGCATGCTGATAGCCATTCTCTGGTTGGGAAACTGGTAGAGACAGTAAGGCAGGCACGCGCCCTCGATCTTTATTACAAAGCTAACACGCTCACGGCTCATATGCTCAGAATTTCTGAGCGCAACATCTTTCCCGCACAGTAAGTACAAATAGCCGTTTTTACGCTTACGATCGCCGTAATAACACACACGAGCATAGATCTGGATCAGGCCCAATGAGCCTGATCCAGACCTACGCCCGCCGTCGTTAGGAGGGCGGGCGGAAGCG
>WWET01004220.1:68694-81298 GCA_011038615.1 Limnodynastes dumerilii
TTTTTGTGGGTTGGACCGCATCTTCAACTCTGTGGTATTTTCAGATATATTTGCGTATAATTGCTTACTGATGCACATGGTACTTTTGGGGTACACTGACTCAACAAGGTGTAACCTTCCTCTCTTAATTACAAGCTCTCTCTTAAGTCTGGATCCAGCCCAATGTCAGCAGATAAGAGTCAGTAGCAATGTATTTATAACCGTGCTCAGCACTGCTACACAGACTGCTGAGCACTGTTTTACGCTCACAGCCTTTGACAGCTTGCTTGTACATGTACATAGCAGTCACTGGCTGGCAACCACACTGTACAGATGCATGATGGGGGTAGACGTGTCACCAGAGATGGCCCTAGGTTTTGCAGGGCCCTAGGTGAAAAATTGGAAGAGTCCCATCAAACAATTTTGCGTTAACTCACCTGCACACACTTTCCTCTTACAGAGTTCTGACCCCAGGATATAATCTGCAACCAAGTAAGAGGTTATTTGTGGTGTCCTGTCAGAGACCTGTGGGGCAGTGGCGTAACTAACGCAGGTTTTGTAGGGCTCATGCGCTGGGCGCCAATGATGCCCATCTGATGGGGACGCCATCTGTGCCATCAGGGCATGAGTCCTACAATACTCACACTTAGCACCCACTTGTCCTATCCAGCGCTGTCACCGCCGCTACCAAAGACCCAGGAGTCCGGCTACAGATTTCTTTAGTGTGATGCTGGCGCGACCTCAGGTCACGTCAGCGTCAACCAGATCAAAGAGGGAGCGCCGCCGAGGAGTATAGAAGGAGGAAGAAGGTAAGGTAAGTAAAGGAGGGGGATATTAGGACTCTAGAAAACTGAAGAACCATGAGGGGGATTATTTGGAGGCTAAAGAGACATGAGGGAGTTTATGCCTAGCTTCGACTCAGAACCCCAATATTCAGATATGTTGGATTTCACAAAATCCGAACTGCTCATCTCTAATATAACACATGTCCCCTTCACATTTTGATCATTGTCATTGGAACAGATTTCACCTGTGTGTGTGTTTTTGCATGTGCTTATATCTGAGCTACACGGTTTAAACCCAGACTATACAGACGTCTAACAAATGACACTTACAACAGCTACTAATAGGGGGCGTGACATGGTGTTACACTGTACAGTATAGTAATGTCAATATGCTGTGCACTGCTCCAGACATCTGAACTATGGCCATTTTACACTTGCACGAGTCAGTAAACCTAATACAGGGTATGGGTATTGAAAGTCCATTGGTGTAAGGGGGAGTGGCTAGCAGAGTAACCACACATATGTCTGTATATGGCGGACCTATAATTATAGATCTACATGTATCCACATGCATCAAAATCAGACAACTAGATCCAGTCCTCTATTATAATGTTATTCTAAATATATTATTATCATCAATATATATGTGTGTGGTCACTGTGGACCAGATTCAGAACTCCACTCCAAAGCCGGATTGCCGTTGGATCATAACTACTGTGTGTGTGTGAGGAGATGCCACTCCCCTTGCACACAAGAAATTAAGATCACAGGACACTTTCTTAATATTTCTGCAATGTCCTTATAAAAAATAGGGATGATGCGGAAATCTAGATTGTATGTAATATAATTAACATCCTCCCTCTTCCCTCCTTGTGTATATGGCCTGTGCCTCCCTGCTGTCAGAAAACCTTGAGTTAAAGCCAGTTAGTGGATTTCTCGATACAGTCCAGTGTATCAAGTGCCTATGTCTTATAATTTTATATTAAAAGGTTTTTTTTTTATATTAAAAGTTAATTTATTTATCATACTCTGATATAAACAGAGGCACAATTCCAATGTACAATCTATCTAGTCTTCTTATCTACAAGTGTGTGTGATTGATATAAGACTGATATTATAGCAAGTAGGTTGGAAACAATTTAATAATTTAATAGTCAATTAATTTAGAATTTTTTTTATTTTACTACTTTTATTTTATAATTGTTAATGATTAAATTCAATTGGCATTAAATACATATGTATAAGTGATTACATTTTTCATGATTCACTCCCACAACTATGCTATTAATTTGAATGTAGGAAAAGTAGTATATATTTTACTATAAAAATTCTGAACTTAATTATTTATGAAAGAATCCAAAAATGTTAAAAAGGAGGTTATGATGTTATTCATTATTTTTTTTTATATTAAAATAGTCCTACCAACGAGTAAAGACTTATAGATGAAGTACATTTTTTGGAAACTTTATTTTTGACACACACACACGTTTAGTTAACTAAACCCCGGGTAGGGAATGGATCGGAGAAGGTGAGTCTTAGGGTTAGGTTGCGGGGAACGGAGTCTTAAGTTGGGTACACACTGAACCCCTTTATGCTTCCAGCAGCCCAGGCTGGTAAAGCCTAGTGCTGGTAGCTATATAATATTTGTAGTATTTAACAATTAATTGTATAAACTGCCAGTAATGAGCATATTGGAAATGATTCAGAGATTGAAAATAAGAGAGGAAAGTTACTCTCCCAATTTTGGGGCACATATTTATATGTTTTTAAATTGAGAGCCAAACTTACATCAGGAGACACCTCTTAAAGTCTCCAAACGGCTGCTGTGGAACAACACCCCCTCTCAGCTGCTGCTCCCAGACATGCCCACAGACAGTACAAACACAGAATGGAAGCTGTAGACAAATTAGAAGTAGGGGCTGGCGCTCTAAAGCTGCAGCAAATCAAATTATATCAAAGAGGGTCCCCCTGCCTTTCATGCACCTGTTTACATTTACCTATAAATTGATTGAGCAGCTTCCATTCTGTTGGTTAAAAACAGGGATAGAAATCTGAATTGCGCTGCTGGGAATCGGGTACCTGGTGTGAAAGGGGAATAAATGTATATATAGTTGTAATAAATAGTTGTAGTAAATCTGGAACTGGTGAGAAAATCGTATAGTGAAATGAAAAAATGTGGAAATAGTAAAATTAATCAATTAATGTAGAAGGGGTAAATAATGATAAAAATGAAGAATTCCCTCTGAAAGCTTAGGTAAAAGCCCAAAGTCACTGAATATACTGTATTCTATATAACACTATAGATATGGTATCATCCTATAAATAAGCTATTGACATGGTATCATCCTATTAATAAACATCAGATAAAATGAATCAGATAAAATATATTTATTGTACACAATACGAAAAAATGAAAAACGATAATATTGTAATACTTTGTAAGGTACACAAGCAATTTATTGTGGTAAACCACTCACATACATCCTGCCTGATCATAGTGCTCATCAGATACTTCTCATACACGTCCCCTGCTGTTTCCCTCGAATGTGTCGGTGGGGAAGGTGTCCTCGTAGCACCTCTATGGGTGTTGGACAGGGTTGAGGCACAGTCGGCTTCTTCTGGTGTTAGTAAGCTTCTACTGTTGTCAGCAGTGTGTTCGACAGCCCTGGCCGTGATCGTGTTGGAGGTGAGGCTTCCTCATCTCGCTGTCAGGTTAGGCTGCTGCTGCCTCTGTGGGTTTTAGTTGTTAGGTGCAGTTGGAAGATGGGAAGCGCAGATTTTACTAATCCCGGTTGGTCTTCTGCTTGTGCTGATATTGATTCCTATGATCAGTGTTGGTGGGAATTGAGGGGTGGGTGTTGGCATCCCCACCAACACTGATCACAGGAAACGACATTGGCTCAAACGGGAGACCTGCCTTGATGAGTGAAATCTGCACTCCCCATCTTCCCACTGCATCTAACAACTCACACCCACAGAGGCAGCAGCAGCCTAGCCTGACAGCGAGACCAGGAAGCCTCACCGCCAACAAGATTACCGCCAGGGCTGCCGAACACACTGCTGACACCAGTAGAATCTTGCGGACACCAGAAGAATTCAACTGCACTGCAACCCAATCTAACACCCATGGAGGCGCTATGAGGACACCTTTCCTGCTAACACATTGGAGAGAAACAGCAGGGAACCATACATGAGAGTATCTGATGAGCCACAGTAGGGGTTTGCAAGTGGTATTGTGGTTGGTATTGAATAGGGACAGGTTGTGTCATGGCTGATAATGGGAGTGGACAGGTGAAGCGATGAGACTGTTGTTGCTGGGGACAATTTCTATTATTTGTTGTTTATTGTTGTACTTGTGTTGCGGATTGGTTAAGTGACAATGTATCACGGCCTTGGTAGTTTCGGGGGCAACTGTGGGTTGGAGAGAGGGCGGAGCCGGGGTTCTGAAGATGAAACAGGGGGCCCTCAGGTAATGCTTGCGCATAGGGATCAAGCAGAACCACGGACTGAAGTCGGGTAGATATCCGGGACTGGACTGCAGGACTGGATTGCAGGACTGGACTGAACCAACAGAATGGAAGCTGCTCAATCAATTTATAGGTAAATGTAAACAGGTGCATGAAAGGCAGGGGTTAATCTGCTAGCCTCCTGTCTCCTGAGGTAAGTTTGGCTCTCAATTCAAAACATATATATGTGACCCAACATTGGGACTCTCATTGTTAGAGTTAAGACCACCATATACAGAAAGGTCTTAACGGCGGCTGGTGGCTTATTGCATATTTGCGCAAATATGTGTAACGGACATTTCTGTGTTTTATTTTACAGATAGAACAGTATAGTCTGTTACTGGTTTATGGCAGTGTTGTTGGGACTATTTTCCCTTTGTTTCTGTGGCTAGCAGATTAGCCCCTGCCTTTCATGTACCTGTTTACATTTACCTATATATTGATTGAGCAACTTCCATTCTGTGTTAATAATAACTGAAAAAAATATGAAGGCCACACTGTCCTGACCAATGGAGAAGGATGTTGTAAGCCAGAAATACATAAATAAAAATGCTCCATAAAACATGCTGACAGAAGTGAAGTGTGACAAACATGTGAAGAAAACTTTGAGTCTACCTTGCCCAGATTTTATTTTGATTATAGTAGAAATTATGTATCCATAGGAGATGTTTATAACAATGAGTGAAAGCCAGAAAGTCCCAATTCCAAATGTTATTAGAAGAAACTCATTAATGGTTGTAATAGGGCAAGAAACTTTCAGAAGCGGTGGGATGTCACAATAGATATGTTTAATTATGTTGGACCATCACCGCCAGAACCTTAATGAGAAGATACCAGTGGTGTGAACCAAAGCATTGAGAATACTACCAAAAGAGGCCACAGCTATAAGTTTTTATAAAAATGCAGTCATTCATGGAGACTGGGTACAAGAGAGGATTACATATTGCATAATACCTATCATATGCCATGATACCGACCATTATTCCACAAAGATGAATACTCGAGAAGCACAGCCAACAAAGAAAAAGAAAATTTGCTAACATTGCTGGAGTGATAACAAGTGAGTAGCAAAGATTGCTGAAGGCGTAGTAAGAAATACTGGTTGCAGTCCCCGCAATGAAGGCTCCTTTCAGAAATAGAGACAGCCAAAAGTTACTTTTTGGCTGTCTCTATTTCGAATAGGGGCCTGTTTTAGAATGTATGTATAGAATGTATCAACATACTCAGCCATCAACCCACTGCTCTGGAGAGGTGAGTAACCTCTCTGGGGACTTTTAGTGTTAGGATTGGGGGGGGTTAGGGTTAGGCTCTTAGGAAGGGAGGGTTAGGGCCTAAGAAGGGGGGTCTTAGGGTTAGGCTATAGAGAAGGGAGTATTAGAGTCAGGCTAGGGAGAAAAAAGGGTTAGGGGTCAGGCTGTGGGCAAGGAAGGATTAGAGGAAGGGTTGGGGTAGTTTTTAGCCTTAACTTTCAGAGCACCGCATTCGGCGCTCCGTGGATCGATTGCTATGCCTCATTGAGGCATAAGCAATAGATATCCCAGCCATTTCGAAACTAGGGCCGTTCTTAGCGGGGACCCACACCTAAGAAATACATAGGTGTATTTAAACTTAGTTCAATCTTAGTAATGATCATTATCCCAATGTTTCCAACTATAGTAAACTTGCAAAAATATGGTGAAAAGGATTATTTGTAACTTTGGATCATCTGTGAGACCTGAAAGATTAAACTCTTGAGCAGAACTTTGGTTCATTCCTTCCATCTTGAGTATGTTATAAAAAGTTTGGTCAGTAATAAATGCCACTGAAACTTTTGAACAGTGAGTAATGAACACGCCTGTGATCTGGAAAACATGTACTGTTGGGGAGCCTTGAGGACCGCGTTTAGGGTTTGCTGTATTAGGTGCAAATAGGGTCTATAATTGGCTGATGGGCCTGATTACTGTATAGTGAGTAGCCAGCTATACAACTGAGTAGATAATAAAAGGTAAGTGAACTTCACCCCACACCTCTAAACACGAGTAATTTCAAGGCAATCCAAACCATAAAAATAACAAGTGATAAGCAAAAATATGAAGATAAACCATATGTAATTTATTACACAAGATTGATTGCTTTATAAGTACAGTTCTTACAAGCTCAATAGGAAGTGAGTCGGTATACAGAATGTGAAAGTTTCTCTGTGTTCATATAACATACGCTGCAGTGTTCACTTACAAATACCTATCACTTCCTTGTTCGTGCCGTCGTCAGATTTCCCAGCGTTGCTCCAGCCATTATAGTCTAAGATGGACCGCGGTCATAAGGTTTTGGGCTGATATAGCGTTGTGGCGGCGTGCACTCCACCGCGCCAGCTGTCTAAAGATACAGTTCTCCGTCTTACTCTCTGGTCCTTGTACCTCAGTTCGGAGATCTCCGGTGTCAGGCGTGTCATCTACTCGTTTAACCCTTAAATGAACTTCATCAGGGTAAGCAGTCACCTGGGATAGGGTGCTGGTGTTTTTAAATAAGGCACTTTCACCAGTGATTGGGTCCCAGTCTGAGTGATGGTTGCCACAGATGCTATAGTAAACAGACTTTGGTTGCAATGCGTGCTTAGCACTGTATAAAGAGACTTGATGGTTGAGGTGAAGTACCAGGCTAGTCATATGATTGTAAAAATCTTCAGCAGTAGTAAGCATGAAGTGTTAAAAAAATTATAATAAATGAATATAAAAATAAAAAGGCAAATACAAATAAAATTAAAATATGATGGCAGAATTGTTTATTAACTGTTCAGTAACATATAACATATACCATATAAAAACAATATATCAGTAGAATAGATTCAATTTAGGGGAGTGCATAAATATGGAGCAGCAAAGTGAGCAGGGAGTTATGTGATAATAAGCATAGTCCTAATTTTTATTTTCCTTTTAATAATAGTATTAATCAAACAAGAAGGAACCTAAATCCATGTCAATGTTCAAGCCTTTAGAGAGTTAGAGTCTACGGGGGTGATTCAGAGATGCGACTGCAAAAAGATTGCAAATATACGCTACTAAGTTCAGATCTTAGCAGGTTACAGCCCACTGCATAAACAGTCACTCCCCTTGCAAACAGTGGCGGATCTTAAAGTTAGACTACTATTGACTAACCCTAACTCTGCACTGTCATTTGAGATCTTAAGGGAAGTAGTTGCGGTTATTTGAGATCCTAAGTGTCTGCCCGCGCCCACTTTCCCTCATCTCCCTGCCTCCCCCGCCCATTTCCATGCAAATCCTTCAGATCTTAAACTTCCGCAGCACTTAAGATCTTAAGTGCTTGCGATTCACAGGTCCGCACTTAGCAAATTTAAGATCCTAATCTCTACGTAGACGGCGTTGCACTATTACTACGCATGCGCATTGATGTGAATTTTCTAAGATCCTAAATATACGCACCTAAGTAGCAATAAAATCGCATCTCTGAATCAGGCCCTACATGTTGAACACCATAACTGCGACTCATCCATGTCAACTTTTATAGAAATCAAGAAAGAGGGGGCGACTTCATGGCTCAGCTATCCAGAGAAGTAACTCAATGGATATTCAACATGTGTTAGGGAAACAAATAATACCCCAGCATTTTTGTATGTACAAATCTCAACTTTGTTTCTTGAAACCTTTTGATAAAGCAATCAATCTTGTGTGTAATAAATTACATATAGTTTGTCTTCATACTTATGCTTATCACTGTTTATTTTTATGGTTTTGATTGTATATATCTTGTATCTATACCTTATATATATGTATCTATATATAGATATGTATGTATGTATGTATGTATGTATGTATGTATGTATGTATGTATGTATGTATAGATATGTATGTATGTATGTATATATATATATGTATGTATGTGTGTGTATATAGATATGTATGTATGTATGTATGTATGTATATATAGATATGTATGTATGTATGTATATATATATATATAGATATGTATGTATGTATGTATATATAGATATGTATGTATGTATGTATAGATATGTATGTATGTATATATAGATATGTATGTATGTATGTATATAGATATGTATGTATGTATGTATATAGATATGTATGTATGTATGTATATATATAGATATGTATGTATGTATGTATATATATAGATATGTATGTATGTATATATATAGATATGTATGTATGTATGTATATAGATATGTATGTATGTATGTATATAGATATGTATGTATGTATGTATATAGATATGTATGTATGTATGTATATAGATATGTATGTATGTATGTATATAGATATGTATGTATGTATGTATATAGATATGTATGTATGTATGTATATAGATATGTATGTATGTATGTATATAGATATGTATGTATGTATGTATATAGATATGTATGTATCTGGCACTTCATCCGCACATGCGCTCACTCTCAATGCAATTAACTGGACAACTAAACAGCTTTAAATTCAGTGGCAAAAAGGGGGTTTCCAATATGTGTAACACATTTAGGACATATTAGCATATCACCCAACATTTTGGAGCACAAAAACGGGACAAATAAGCTCCGCCCCATTCAAGCTCTGCTCCCACCCCGTCCCCACTGTCATACCGCGCGGTGCAAAAATTATCCCTAGCCTGTGAGCGTGTGTGTTAGGGAATTAGACTGTAATGCGGCAGAGGTTGAAGTACTGTTTAAAATTGTAAAGCGCTAATTAATATGTTAAAAAAAAGTATGTAAAATAATACTGATAATATGGTCATACTATCTGACTGCCAAAATATCTAAGACGTCCATTAATGTTCTTTGTGAAAGCAGGAAGTTTATAATGTTGATTAAAAAATAATAAAAATAAAATAAATCTACATTAAGGAATTGCGTTGTTATTGTCTGTAACAAGTACTGTTTCTGATATTTTTAAGTAATTTATCATTTACTTCTTTTACACATTAAAATAGTAGTTTTATATTGCAGGAACAGATCTAATAGCAAGTATACAATGCATTAGTAGAGCACATTACACAATGGACCAGAGCTTGTGTCAGTGCCTAAGCACTGTTGAATATATTGTGACACATTTACCATCCTCTAACTAAAAATATAGAAGGGTATATTTACAGCGCTGGGGGAAAAGACAGCTATTTCTTATACACCAGGGGGTCTACCACTCCCCTAAAAATGAAAGCTAAAAAGAATTGAAGGTGTAAATAAAACAGTGCTGTTTTATTTACATCTTCAATTCTTTTTTACATTTACCATCCTCACCTGCTTTCCTATTGCAGCACAGGCCAGGATCATCTTCCTCTATGACAGTCTGCCCCACATGGCTGCTAGGCCACGCCCATTTTGTGGCACCCTGAAGCCACACCCTTTTTAAAATTTTCCTATTTTTCTATTTTTTTTTTTCAGTTTTCAATCTGGGGGGTTTCTGGTTGTCCAGAAACCCCCTCTGGGTGCGCCACTGAAACTGAGCAACTAAACAGTGATCTATTATATCTCAGGGATGCCGACTCTCCCGGAATGTCCGGAAGACTCCAGAAATTCGGCCAGTTCTCCCAGTATCCCGGGAGAGCTGGTAAATCTCCTGCAAGTGCCTTGATGCCCGTGGTTTCATTGAAACTAGTTTTACTTTGGGAGCCTGACCACTCCCCAATATAGCCGATGCACACTGTTGAAATGGCAGGAGAGTCTAAATACAGACCTCCTGAGTACACATATAGCAGATGGATAGGGACTCACCCATACCTCACAACTGTCCCGATTTCAGTTGGGACAGTCCCACTGTCCCGCCCACCCCAGAAAATGTCCCGAGAGATCAGACTCTTGGGAAAAATTGTCTTTTCTTTTTTTTTTTTTTTAAAGCCCTGCCGTGCAGAGCACAGGACACATAATACAGGGCTCCCATTACGTGTCCTGTGCTCTGTCACGTGGCCACAGAGCAGACGCCGCTGGACAGAGGAAGAAGGTAGACGTGCAAGCACCGCGCAGGAAGGAAGACTTCAAAGGTAAATAAATTATTTAATAGGATCTGTCACTGGCAATTGGGGGCAGAGGCTGGCAAAGGGGGCAGACATTAAATAATTGGAAGCTGACACTGGCAATTCATTTGGTGGCAGACATGGAGGCAGGTACTGGCATATGGGGGAAGATGAAGGCTGGCACTGGTAATAGGGGACAGATGGAGGCTGGCAGTGGCATATGTGGGCAGATGGAGGCTGACATTAAGGAGGCAGAGGAGGCTGGCATTAAGGGAACAGATGAGGCTGGCATTAAGGGGGCAGAGGGAGGCTGGCATTAAGGGGGCAGATTGAGGTTGCCAATAAGTGACAGGTGCAGGCTGACATTAAGGGGGCAGGTGGAGGCTGGCATTAAGGGGGAAGTTGGAGGCTGGCATTAATGGGGCAGGTGGAGGATGGCAAATAGGGGGCAAAAGGAGGCTGGTATTAAGGGGCAGATAGAGGCTGGCATTAAGGTGGCAGGTGGAAGCTGGCATTAAGGGGGCTGGTGGAGGCTGGCATTAAGGAAGCAGATGATAATAAGTAATAAAGGAGCAGACATTTAATAAAGGGGCAGACATATGGAGGCTGGACAAATAAATAGGGGAAAGACATATGGATGCTGAACATAATAATAGGGGGCAGACATGGATGCTGGGCAAATAATAAAGGGGCAGATATGGAGGTTGGACGTATAAACAGGGTCCTACATATGGAGGCTGGACAAATAATAAGGGGCAGACATATGGATGGCTAAATTATTAAAAGAGGCATGCATTAGACCCGCTTTCTGGGCATGCCAGACACACCCATTTTCCCAAGACACGCCCACTGGGCGGTACAAGACACACCCCTTCTACCAGGCCACGAAAATTTGTCCCTCTTTACAATTCTCAAATGTTGTGAGGTATTCTCACCTGCAGGAGGTGCCTTGTCTCTGGGCAGGTGAGCTTAACCCAATATAGCTATATTGTGACCTAAACCTCCTGTTTATGTATGTGCTACCACATAGTGTTATATAATGCTTGTTTGGAGCGCCAAACCTCTCTTTTGTTCATTGTAGTTACACAGTGGTCACTTTGGTCCTTGGCTGCACCTCTACATTTATATATACACTTGCACACATTTCATATATTTGATTAGAAGCACGGCTGTGTTTTCTTGTTATTATATTTTTGTTAGCCTCGTCTATAGTTAATCCTGGCCAAATGTGGCCACTTGAATATTTTATTCCAGGGCTACTTCTCAATCCACCCCTGTTTGCATGCACCTGGTTATTAGACTATGAATGGATTTGAGCAACCACCATTTTGTGTAACATGTCCTGCAACATTTGCTAAATAATTGTTTTCTTAACTTTTTTGAAAAGGCAAAAGGAAAAGTGCGGATCCAGAGTATGAGAGTACACAGAAATGTATGAGAAAGGAAAATTTTAACTGTGAATTAAAGTTGATAGGTGAATATTTTTTTCTCAACTTTAAATGATAGATTGCACATTAAGCTATGCAGATTTGAGTTCTATGTGCAAAAGCAAAGCATTTTACTTAAAAAAATAATAATAATTTGCACACTCCCATTGCAATATGGTTTTGCAGGTCTACACCTGTTTGCCCTACACCCATTTTGCCCTTTCTCTGCTAGAAATATGGAAATCCATATAAGGTAATTTACATTAATAATGGATATAAATCATATCAATCTACAGGTATAATATTCAGGCAGAAATACAGTTAAATTCAAAGTTACAAACCCAGTATCTTGTGATAGATTAGACAATGGATTCACAGACATAAAGTAGTAGTCATATGTTAATTAACAATGAACAAATACTGGCTTTCTGGGATCAGTTGATTGATCAGTTGATGGAGAGTGTGACAGAAAGTCAGAAAGACAGATTGGGGTCCATTTACTAATTCTTTGCAAGCGAGCGTACATTTTCAAATGCACGCTCACTGCACCTCCTGCGATCAGAGGGCCATGTATCTTTGGGGTCTATTTACAAAGATCATTTTAGTGCGATAGGGCCAGTTTTCACTTCAAAACTGTGGGGTCCATTATTCTTTGCAAGCGAGCGTACATTTTCAAATGCACGCTCACTGCACCTCCTGCGATCAGAGGGCCATGTATCTTTGGGGTGGGGTCACAAAGATCATTTTAGTGCGATAGGGCCAGTTTTCACTTCAAAACTGGCCCTATCGCAATGAAGCTCAGGCTGGCGTTAGTGACAAGTATTCTGGCGATGTCCCCAAATACCCCTCTTTTCCTCCCCCTAATAGCTGTTATTAGGGGAAGAAAAAGGAGGGCATGTATGGGGAGACCATCGGAATACATCACAATACAACATTCTATAAGTTA
>WWET01004221.1:12601-24149 GCA_011038615.1 Limnodynastes dumerilii
GTACCTGGACCCTACCTTACCGGCTACACACAGCCCAGGTAATATGAGGCTGGTGTGTAATGAGTGACCACACGTAAGTGCGTAACCAAGCCCTTAGTGTATGGCTGTATGATGGGGGTCATCATGCCCTGATATCCAAAAGGCTCACAATGCGTAATTTAGCATCACTTGTAGTGCATTCCGAGACATAGCCACCATTTACACTGATGTGCAGAACACACGCACGGAATCCACTGTATTGTGTAATACTGGATCCAGTCCCTTGTCATCAATAGAGATATTATTATAGTCATCAGAGAAGAAGAAAACTGTTATTAACCACAAACTCACTTGGAACTTACACCTACAGCAGTGCCCTGTTATACCACTGGTCCAAAATAATCTCTATGTATATTAAATGATGGATATTTAGCTGTAAGATATAATATACAATCAGGATTTATTCCCAAAACTATGTATTGCACATTAATCACAAAAACCCAATTCTAGGTAAAGTTACCAGTGTCTACACCTTTCACATGGAGATCACATCCCTACCACATTATACCTGTGACCCATCCATTACAATAACACTGTCCCTGCAATGGCTGGGTGTAGTCTGGGCATTGACACCATCATTTGTGTGTGTTTACACTGAGCATTTCATTCATGTGTGGTCCCTCTATAGGATGGGTGTAGTTCTCCTTTTCTCACCTTGTCTCTGTTTATAGATACTGAGGAGTTATCTTCATTAATATGCGCAGTTTTAATTCTATAAGAAACTCTCTTAACAAAAAGAATGAATTGAGAAACAGGCTCCTCTGACACCACCTCATCTGTGTCTTGTTTATAGTTTTCTGTAGAAGAAAACACTGACCACTTGTGTTATAAATGCTTAAATAGTAAAACAATAATATAATTAAGATATATTAATTATACAACTATTATAAAGATCATTTATAAACCTCAGTTATTAATAAAGCACTAAAATATTTGCACAGTGTTTTGCAGATTCAAATGATATTTTTAATATTGTCATGGGTATTACATTTGAGATATTTTCCTTTTTTGGTTAATGTATAACAATAAAAAAGTTCATTGTAGTTATAGACTTTTTTCATGTTGATTTCCTCTCTATCCCCATGTAATAATAAATTATCAGAGCATTTTCTCACATTTTATATGTATTGTTTTGTTTCATTTTCTTTACATCAACACTGGATAAACATGAGATTTTCTATGTGTAGTGGTTTAAATACCCTTTAAAACAGCGTTCACATAGCCAATCTTGAAAAACATGGGATTTTCAATCCAGGTATTTCCAGTCGAATTGCTGTAAAAAAAAAAAAATATTTCCACCTATAATTTCGGACCGTTTCACGAGTACTATTAATTTCCCGTCTTGCCATAGCAATAGTAAACAAATCACTCCAATCCTTTGTGAAGGATCTGTGTTGAAAAGAGACCCCTGAAAAATTCTTTTTTTCCCTGGGTCTGAATGTTGGGTCATTAGACCCAGGCCGACAAAAATGGAACCTTTCACATCACCATCAAATACCCGGATTTTTGGTCAAAACTAGGGTATTTGGTGGTGAGGTGAAAAGGGTTTCAGTCTGAAAATCTTTGTCAATTTGAAATTTAGAAATATGGTGCAAAAACTGTCCTTGGATTTCTGACACAGTGGTCTATAAAAAAAAAAACCTCTATTTACAAAGACTGGATTATTCATTGAAAAAAAAAGAAATGTTTGGGTTCTACAACTCACTAATCACTTTTATTAATGTAACCAGTCATTATTTATATTTGCTGGAGGAATCTATCTATCTATCTATCTATCTATCTATCTATCTATCTATCTATCTATCTATCTATCTATCTATCTATCTATCAAATCTCAAATCTCAAATCTCAAATCTCAAATCTCAAATCTCAAATCTCAAATCTCAAATCTCTATCCATCTATCTCATATCCATCTATCTATCTCATATCCATCTATCTATCTCATATCCATCTATCTATCTCATATCCATCTATCTCATATCCATCCATCCATCCATCCCTTTCATATCTGGATGGATGGATAGACAGACAGATTCCAATATAACATTACTGAGGTGACATTTTATTATTATCAGTGTTCAATCAGTCTTCTATATACAGACATGGCTACTCTTGTCACTTATTGTTACCTGGCAGTGTCTTCACTGTTCACACCTGGATCAATCACAATAGAGGCCTCACACACTCCCAGGATCTAGGAGAGACTGTCATTTGCATATTAATACTGGCTCATGGTCTTCCATTATACCTGGAATGGGAGTAACCTTAACCTTTGTCTGAGTTCCCTATAAAAGATGGATGTAGCTCATGATCCTCACACACATTCCCTCCTTGAGAGTTGGACACTGTCTCCAGTCATCTTTCTGATTCCAGACCAGCAAGTTCTACAAACAAGACCTCCCAGGAGCCATTTCTATCACTGTGTTGGACTAAAGTTGCTCTGTGACAGACAAGAGGAGCTTCTCTACTGACCACTCATCTCCTCCAGACTCCTTCCTGTTCAGGTAAGACCACTTGCTCATCACCATCACAGTGTATGTAGCTCTGATGTGTTACTGCTGTATGATTAGTAAGTAATCAAATGCAAATTTAGTTCATACACCTAGGAATTTGCCCTTGTATATATCATATTTTGTAATTTGGTGTCATGCTATTGGATTAGTACTGCAGAGCATTTTATTTAAAGTATAATATCATTTAGCATACATGTAACAGGAAAATATGTCAATTTCATTGGGCGACATGGGAAATGTGAGGGTAAAATAACCTTCTGCTGTGTATTGCAATTCCCATGCAGTAGTGAGATAGAAGATTTCTCCTACCTACTCCTATGTTCAATGTGGTCATCACCAACAGTGTAGACCATTAATATATCTGCTGCAGGTTTGGTGGCTTCCTGTATTAATACCTTCTTGTGCTGATTAAAACACTTGTCCTTCTTCTCTTCTGCTTTATTGCACAGAGGGGCATCATACTAGGTTTAAGTGTTCAGTTGGTGATATATAACCTGAGGGTGAAAATAATGTGGCTGTTCCCATAATAAATGAAAGTATTCAGAAAACTCTTTTACATAGATTAATATAACTAGAACTTTGTATAAACATGTTTAAATAAATCACAGTAATATTACCAATACTTATTCATCTTTACTAATTTATTAGCATTACATCTAATACTGTAATCTTGTATTTCCAGGACAAACATCACCTGTTTTCTACAAGCAAGACCATTATATTGTAGATATGGAGCAGATCAATGAATTCTTCCAGGTCATTATGGTTCTTGGTAAAGGAACCTTTGGTCAGGTTTTTCTGGCACAAGACAGGACAACAGGTATGTAAGACAGCTGACTGTAGACTGGAGGACACATAATATAGAGAGTTGGATGTTACATGCTTTGGAGGAAGTAATATATTGATTGTCCATATGTTTAGGCGAACCAGTGGCCTTGAAGTTTGTAAGAAAGGACAAGACCACAAAGGAAGATTTCCTCAATGAACTGGATATATCTGTTGCCCTCTCCAGCTGCCCTGGCATTATTACTACATACCCCATGTACTGTAATGCTAGGGATCACTATGTCTTGGTCCAAGAGGTAGCGCCTGCGGGGACCCTCCAGCAGCTTGTTCAACCAAAGGTAACAATATTATCTTTATAGTAGGCCTTTCATATTTTCCCATTCTGTCTTGCATCCTTTCACTATCTTTTAACAATATTTTTATGGTGGTTGTAAAAAAAAAATTTTGAAACTTATTATTGTTAATGAGGGTACAATTGCATTAAAATACACACCTAAAGTTTGTGATAGGACCAGCCAATGCCCATTATCCTGAGCCAGATTCTTAGAGTATATTTTATACTTGTCCAATATCAGTTATTTACAATTCCAAAGATATAGAACTTATGCCCAGAAAAACACGTTTGAAAACTACATTCTGTAAAAAAAACTGTTAGTTGCTAAATAAAAAGTGAACTATAAACCACTTTATAAAATAAAATAAGACACCAAATAGAAGGTGCTTTTAAAGTCTGTTAAAAGCGTATAAATAATAAATATACATTCCCCAATCTTTTTTTTTTTAGACAAGTACTCTTTAAATGATAAATAATAAAATAAACATTTTTAAAGCTGCCTTGATACATCGTATTGTCATTTTTGTTATAGAAAATGTTTTGCTATAGGTGGAAGTACTTAGACCACAGTGTGCCAAATTGCTAATAAATTTACAGTAAAAAAAGATATAAAAAAGGATAAATAAAGAGCAACTTGTATTATGCAACCAGAAATTTTGACTACTAGTAATAATAATTATTTTAATTGTTTTTGTCTCCATCTGCAGGTTGGTATTCCAGAATTTGCAGTGAAGCGATGTGCAGAACAATTATCCGAGGCCCTAGATTTCATGCATTTTAGAGGATTGGTGCACTTGGATGTAAAGCCAAATAATGTGCTCCTCATGGACAATCAGTGCAATCATATTAAACTGGGTGACTTTGGATTGTCTCAGAAGGCTGGAGAGTTTGTGTCTACGAGGTCACACATAATCCCATCCATGTCCCCAGAATTATGTGATATAGCACATGATGAGGAACTGGTCCTCTCCTATAGCGTGGACACTTGGGCTTTTGGAATTCTACTGTTCTACATCCTCACTGGAGAAACGCCCTGGATGAAAGCTGTGGAGTGGGACACCAAGTACCTTACATACACATTCTGGAGGATGCATGAAGGCCTCCTTCCTCCACCAGGACACTGGCAGAGTCTTACAGGGGAGGCTCTGGAGATGTTTGGCAAACTCCTCTCTCATAACCCTTCAGCTCGACCGTCCATACTCTGCGCACAGCATTACCTTCATCACCCTTGGATAAAATTGCAAAATAATGCTGTGGTTGCAGAAGAGGAGGGGAGTGGGTAATTCAAGAGTATGGGGACAATTGGCAGCTTTTGTGAGTGTAAGATGTTTTAAATGTATAAACTGTACCTGGATGACCACTTTCATTAAATCTTAAATAACACCTGATTTGAAGAGTCATGGCTTACTGAATGATATATTTTCAAAGGGACCACTACAAAGTTACATAGAAACATAGGGCCAGATTTATTAAGCTGCGGGTTTGGAAAAGTGCACATGTTGCTCATAGTAACCAATCAGATGCTAGCTCTTTCTTTTTACATACTAGAGAATGTCAGCTAAAATCTGATTGGTTGCTATGGGCAACATCTCCACTTTTCCAAACCTGCAGCTTAGTAAATCTGGCCCATATAATGTGAAAACAAAACACAAAAGTGAGATCACAGCGAGGGGGATATGGATTTCAAAAATATTAAATTCACGAAGTTCAATTAAGCGGCAACCAAGTGGAAATTAATGAATAATTAATATTTTAATAGAGAATATACAAACAATTTAAAAAGTTACACACATGTGATTATAAAATCTGAGTTGTGGTACTGAGGATACACGTGTATCTGGATGGTAGGTACTACTGAGCAATAGGGTATACGGCTAGTTGTTCCGTTAGTATAATGCTGACAGTTATAGTCTTGCAAGATTTAAGGACCAGTGGTTCGGTATAAAAATAGAAGGAACAGTCTCTTGAAAGAGTTAGCTCACATAGACTTCAGTGGTCTTTCATAGGCAGATGATATGGGGTGTTGGAGAATTAGCAGCAATAATCCGCAATATAACAGAACTCCACGTGTGCCAATGATAAACAAGAAGTAGCAGTCTATACTGTTTTTAGATGGTATATTACCGTATCTCCCGGGCAGTTCGGCGAGAGTAGAAGGTCCACAGTATAACTGCCGCCCTCCGCATCTCCAGGGCAGTGCAGCTGGATAGATGGTCCACAGTATAACTGCCGCCCTCCGTATCTCCAGGGCAGTGCAGCTGGATAGATGGTCCACAGTATAACTGCCACCCTCCTGAGATTGTAATCCCGGTCCAGGTGCTTTAATGGCGCCCCTGCAATGATGTCGGCGTGCCGAAAGCTGTATATACGGAGAGTTTGCCCACGGCAACCAATCAGATTCTAGAGCTTATTTAATGCATTTTAGAGAATGTCAGCTAAATTCTGATTGGTTGCTATCGACAGACTCTAGACTCTTTAAAAACCCACAGATTAGTAAATCAGACTCTACCCTCTTTCAAAACCCACAGCTTAGTAAATCTGGCCCTATGAAACCAAGCATCTGTCTTGCATTTCTCATTGTTTTGTACGTTATTTGGCTACTTTTAAGTTGAAATAGTAACATCTAGATTACTTTCCTCTGTAATAGTTGTTACGCTCCATCACGTAGCCTATTTACGCTTGCGTATTTTCTATGCACTCCCCTCGCTCGTAAGTGCTTTGCCCATTTCACGCTGCCCAAACTCTACCTTAACTTTTCAAAGCTACACGTACCTAAGTGTCTAAGCACGCCCATACTGTACAATTTAAATGCCTCACCCCACCTCCGAAGCGTAATTACAGGTGTCGTATGGCTTTCATGCCCCTTCGTTCGTAGTTACGCTATTGATACGTGGCTGGTACGTACGCTCAGTTACGTGGCGTAACATCTGCCGTGCGCATGCTCAGTAAATACTAATGGGCTACTTTACGTCAATGTCGATCATAAAATCACTCGCAAACGTAGTTTAGGATCTGGCCTAAAGTCTTTCTCCTCAACCACCCATAGGGTAAAAGACCAGATCTAGAACTAATAGCGGATCTGTACGTTGGCCTCTCTTGCGGATGTGGACATTTCCTCTGACATTCCTGTGTGTAGAATGGAATTCCGTGACCTGTACCCCACCTTTAGTATATAATAGATTGTACGTAAGGGCTTAGCCAAGTCCTTACAGTATGAATTACATGCCTAAGCCCTACCCCAAGTGTATCCCATACGCCCAGCATGCGGACACACAGAACGTAGCATGATGCAGAATGCGCAACACAGACTGATAGGACACTTAAGAGAGTTACGTATGCTCCCTCCATATGTTTATTAGGTCTGCATCAGGCCCAATGTCAGGAAGACTGGGTCAATCAATTGATTGTAATCGCTTTATGGTTAATTATGCAATATTCATTGCTGTAAACATGTAATTCCAATATACGGATATCTAATCATTTTAAATAACAGCAAACCTACATAATTTCTTCACTTGCCATCACAAACAAGGGCACTGGCAGAACACTGGACAGGAGATGCCCTCTCCCCACCTTCTGGCAGAGGGCAGTGAGGCTTTAAGCAATCATTACAACTTGGAAGATGCCGGCGGCTGTGATCATGAGTATATGAGTTGAGATTGCGGCCGCTGCTGCTCCTAAATTACTTGGAACCTGACTATAAAGTCTTAAAACTAAAGCCTCACTGCATTGCATTGCTTTGCTCTGCATGGAGAGCCTGGCATCCCAACCCCTGATAAGGGTAGCTCCATGCCATGTCTGTGGCTAAACAGGTTAATTCAGTCACAGGGAGAGTATGAAGCTCTCAACAAGGAATATTTCATGGGGAACCTTTTCAAGGTCTTAAATTAGTTTTCAACTGTAATTAGTATAAAGAGGAAATGTCATCCCTTGTTATCAGTCCCTGGGGTTTTCCTGTTCTATTTCATTATACAACAAGTATTTTTCCATATGGAAATGATGTAGCTAATAGACACTGTAGCAGTAAAATGTCCAATATATACAAGTCTCATAACATACAGAGGTGGAAGTAAAGTGAGTCAGGCCCCATAGAAAGCCCCTTACCCTTCATCCTGAGTGTGTGCGGTGCGTCACTGACCACTCTGTGCATGCATGGGCAGCTGTCAGAGGTTGGCAGGTTAGTTAAGGCTCAGCAATCAGGTAAGGTTAGGCTGCTAGAGATGGACATGTTAGGGTTAGGCTGCAGAGAGGGTGCAGTTAAGGTTAGACAATGAATTTAGTACCTGTTGCTGTTGGAATTTTTGGAGACACACCAGTCATGGGAACAACACTATCTCCCCTCAAACAACCAATAATTGGATTCAGAGCTGTGATGTGATCTGTTGCAATACAGATAATCTGAGCGCCAAACCACATCAGTTACGCCACTGACAACACCGCGCCCTATGATGCTCAAGATGAGATGCTGTGGCTACACATTTTTATCTTGTATGACACAATATCACTCAATATAATACAATTTACAAGATGTTGTAGGTGAGAACCAGGGAAAAAAAAACTAAAAGACTTTATTTACTAAGCCACGGGTTTGGAAAAGTGGAGATGTTGCCCATAGCAACCAGTCAGCTTCTACCTCTCACTTTTCTATTACATACTAGAGAATGTCAGCTAAAATCTGATTGGTTGCTATTGGCAACATCTCCAATTTTCCAAAACTGCAGCTTAGTAAATCTGGTCCTAAGATTTTATCCATAGCAAAACATTATAGAGCCATCAGACTACAAAGGTATTCTGAAATAACAATATATAGTGATCATGACTATGTATATATTAGCTGAGGCTATGTGTATTTAGCCTGAGCGGCTGAAGTAACTCATCAAGTGGCAGTTATTTGCTTAGAATTATAAAGATGGTATTCGGAGGGTAGGTTTTCATGAAAAAACAAACGGCTTTCAAGACGACCTTCATAAAATGACAATTGTTACCTGTCTGCCAGCCCTTTGTTTGAGAACTGTCAACGCTGTAGCCTTAGATTCTGTTTATACTGCAATTGCCATATAAAGACCACAATAAAAATGAAGGAAGCCCGAACAGTGTATATACACATCCCAAAGCTGTGCTACTACACAGGCAATTGACTCCAAGACACAGGATATTGTATTAACATTTTAGGGTTTAGTTAACTGTTGTGGTCTTTGCTGAACATAATACAAACACACATCTATGGTCTGGCAAACATATATCTGTTATATATTAAATTGAAACACACATCCATAAAAATAAGATGGATTTTGTGCTTCAGGATTAGAGTACAGAGAAATACATGGTCTTAGGCAGGGTTGCCGACTTTTAAAAGCTTCCCTCCGGGAGATCCTGGAGGGCAGACATACGTGCATGCTGGGGGCAGGGCTTAATGACTCGATTTATGCAAATAGCATAATTAAATCCCACCCCTTGACTAACAATTACACATTTTGGGGTTTAATAGGGATGGGAGCGTGGCTTGATGATGCAATTTGCGCCATCAAGTCCCTCCCTGTCCCTACCAACACTAGTATACTAGTGTTACCAGGCATGGGGGCAGGACTTGAGCATGTGGTTTCATGGAAAGTCCCTTGCAGGAGATTTGCAGGCTATTCCGGGAGAACTGCCTGAATTTTTTGGTCAGACTTGGAGGTGAACAGTGGTGGATTTTAATAGGGTCAATAGTTCCATATATCAGATCTTCTTAGCAGAGGCAGTATAGAATAATTCAACAGAGAAAAATGAATACACGTTTGGGATAAACATATACAATCAAGCAATTTAAAACATTATTGAGATAAAATCTAAAACATGCTAGAGATAAACATAAAAAAAATAAAACCAGGTTAAACTAAAGCTTAAAACAACTCCCCAAAAAAACCCTAACGGTCAAAGAAGGTATGAGGTCAGCGTGGGTTTAAATAAAGAAAATAAAAATCCAGGAACACGGGATGGGCCAAAGGTTCTTAACCACCGTCAAATTCTATTTACCTAAGCAATGGGTTTGTGAACAAACCGCCTTGTAGCCTGCCTTATAGGAAACAAAAACTGCATCAACGTAGGAGCAGTTTTCATGTGTAACTAATCTACCAGTTTAGAAGTTGAGGTAGATTATATTTAGAAAGTTGGAGAATAAGCCATGGATATATGTTTACCAGACTAAACATACAGTATGTCTCCTGAAGCTTTGTAAGAGCACCTATATTCAACACACAGTGAATGTATTAATTTCAGGAGGAAACCCAACATTATGTAATGTGCCGATATCTGTAAATAGCTTCCCACAATCCTTTGAGAGGCTAGATTCAGATAAACATTGGTTCAACCTGCAGAAAAGCTGCCCTCTAGCGGTATATGTGAAAGGTTCACTTTTAATATAGCCAGACATAATTGAAAGTGCCTGAATGGACCTGGAGAGATGTGTCAGCCGAGCAGGATATATCCTCTTTAACAAACGCCGCATAGGACTGAGGGTGACGTGACGGGCAGATCTGATGGCTGGGCATGTGCCGTCCATAGAATGAAGACTGAATACTGATGGCTGTTTTGTGAGGACATCTGAGTGAAACATATTCTTCGTCACAGGCTCGCAATGTGTAATTCCTCAGTATTTTAGAGAGATAACCTGCCCCAAAAGAAGAACAATTATATTTAAACAAATTCATCACAAAAATATTTTACAAAATACAGATTCCTGGCTAAATGTGCAATGGTAAGAGTTTAACAGATGCCTCTTTTCCATCTTGTATCACTATGGAACAACGTCAATTTTTTTTAGAAATATGACATATTAAACTTTCATATGTGTATGGACCAGGGTTGGTTGGTAAAACAGTTTTTTGTTTGTTTTTTTTTTTTAAATGCTGTGACTACAAAACGGCACCGTGACTTCTTATTAAAAAAAACTATTATAAGAGGAGCCCCCTATATTATTCCACATTCTTGTTGTTTGTGGTCTTAATTTGAGTAATTTACACATCCAGAGCCATCCAGAAGGTCCAGAACCAGATCAGAGAGGTACTAAATCTGCCTAGCATCAGCTAACACTCCACAACAATTTACTTATTCTTATCTTCAATTTCATCTAATTCTGAGAGTAATTTGCATGTTTAATATGTTTAATTTATATGCATATATTCAAATGTAATAGGAAGATTAAACAATAAAAAACTGGTTTTATTGAAAGATGTAAAACACATCATATATTAGTATTAGAAAGTATTAAAACATGGTTAAACAAAGTTTATAATAGATAGCAATGTTTCACAGTATAATTATAAAATAATAAGGATTTTTTTATTTATTTACACATTAATGTAAAAAAAAAACTGTTGTTTTTTTTATAGTTTAAACAAACAAAACCTGTATTATTTTTTTGTTCATACTATTATTTTGTTATCAAAGACATATTGATCACTTTTGTCAGTAGACAAATAAATAAAAAATATGGTGGCACAAAACAATCAGGGTCCACTGACAGTTATATGAACGGCAACATTCAACTCATGAATCAAACATCCAAATGGAAAAATGGATTTAAGAGGAGGGTCACTTCCTACTGAGAGGGCAAGAAGACTGGGGTGACAGGACAAAATTCCAGATGGGTGTGGGTCCCTGCTAAGAATGGCCCTATTTAAATAGGGCCATTCTCTTGCAGCCAGGCACAACAATCGAACACAGTGCTCTGATAGGTAAGTCTAAAAACTAACCCCAACCCTTCCCCTAATTCTGACCCTAACCTTCCCATCCCCGCGGAATGACCCTAACCCTCCCTTCTCCCTAGCCTGACCCTAATACTCCCTTCTTTATAGCCTAACCCTAACACTCTCCACAACCTGCCCCTAACACCCC
>WWET01004221.1:24160-36388 GCA_011038615.1 Limnodynastes dumerilii
CTTCTATGGCCCTGCCCCTCCCCCCCAACACAAAAAGGCCCGGGAGAGGTTACTCATCCATTAATAAAAAAAAAAAATTCTAAAATGTCCGCCTAATTCGAAGGGGTAAAGGGGGGGGGGCAGAAACTAAGCCGTGGGGCCAAAAAATTGTAGTAGTTCTCTTCCTTTGGTGGGAGGTATGTTTTCCCATGCCTGTGATGAAGCAGACATACAAGATCAGGGAATGCAGGAAGGGGGTGGGTGACTGCTTCCAAGCAGGGTGTGGGGCTTTAGTCTGAACAGCTGATTTTCGAACCGGCCATTTTCTCCCCAGACAGTTGCGAACTGGCTGGGATTTCGATTGCTATGCCTCGATGAGCACCGAAAGCTCTGTGCGCCGAATTGTAAGTAAAAATTAGACCCTCACTCCTTTCCCTAACTCTAACCCCTACTCTCCCCTCTCACTACCCTAACCCTCGCTTCTTGGCAGCCTGACCGTAACTCACCATCTCCCGCAGCCTGACCCTAACCCTCCCTCCCCTGCAGCCTGACCCTAACCCTCCTTCCCCTACAGCCTTATCCTAACCCTCTCTACCCTGCACAAAGAATTTACTGACCTGTTCCAGGTCCGGCGATAGCAGGCGGCGGGGGGATATCAGTAATTGTGAAAATGAATGGGTGAAGTATGAACGGCATACTCACCCAATCATTAAAAAAAATTCTGAATGTGTATGTATTCAAAAAAGGAACATCCGAAAAAGGAACTTTCGGATGTCCCTTTTTCAAAAATGACATTTCCAAGTACTAGCCACCAGGCATTTAGACGCTAAAAAAAAAAATATGCCGCAAGTTTGCACAAGAGCATGTCCATGTCTGGTATTAGGTAACAGAAGAGGAAAGTCCATGGGTTTTTAGGGTCTGGAGCGGGGACAGAGTGGTTAGAAGAAATTAAATGGCATTCCAAAAGGAACTTGGGCAGGTTCCACATCGGCACCAGTTTCAGGATGAGGCATAGAGGAACACTTAGGTACCAGCGATAATGTATTTTATATGCACTTTGTTTTTATCTTGGTACAAATATATGCTTTAGCAACATGATGTCTGATCTCCTCCCTAGGGATTACTTATTGTTAAATGCCCCCACTGAATACATTTTCATCCATAGAAATATGTCTGTAACTGCCTCAGAATTGAGCAGAGTTTAAATCAGTTGACAGACAATGAGAATATTTATATATTTTGTATTGTATACACTCTTCTACTTTATATTTCACATTTATTTCTTAATATGTGGTTATCACAGTGCTAGAAATCTTACGCTCACTATTTTATTTGAACTTTTTGTTGGATTTTAGCCATAGCCCAGTCTATAAAAAGGTCTTCAAGTGACCTCTAAATGGGGACACTCTGTATACGTTCTGACAGTGTTGTTGCTTGTAAAGGGATGGGCCCTATTTAGTATTCTAAATCTCATTATTTAAAATAATTTGTTAAACAAAGAGAAGTAGATAACGATAAGGGAAACCTTTTGGCTCGATTGGTTAGCACTCCTGCATCATACAACTGAGGTTATATTTTCGATTCCCAAAATGCCCTTATACGTGTGGAGTTTGTATGTTCTCCCTGTGTCTGTGTGGGTTTTTGCCAACACTTCAAAAACATGCCAGTAGGTTAACTGGCTGCTAACTAAAATGAACCCTAGCCTGTGTGTGTTAGGGAGTTTAGACTGTAAGATCCAATATGGCAGATACTGAAGTGAATGATTGCTTAAAACTGTAAAACACTACATAACATGATGCCACTATATTAATAATTTTACGTTCATCAGTACACAGTGGGAGAAATCAGCTTGATGACTGGACTTCAATTCAAATAATAAATGTCATTATTTTACACTAAAATAATAGGCTACTACATATTACATAGTAATAATTGACTGGATACAGAATTCCACAAAGTGGATATTTCCCAAACTATCATTAGTAGAAAAAATATTTATACTCCACTAATAGCGCAATAAAACCCATCTGCAGCCTAAAACCACAATCAAAGAGGGTCTCAAACTCTAAAAAACCAAATGCTGTAAAAAAAAAAAAAAAAGTGTGCTAAAAGGTGCTGATGATGAAAACTACTGATGGTAAAAGATTATATGTACGACAATCAATATGTACAGTATGTAACTGCTCAAAAAGTTCCTCAAGTGGGGCCATAATAGTGACAGAGAAGGATATTAGAATTCCGTAATATAAATCTTTACTGGACATAAACTAAACACATACACCGATGCATAAGAAATAAAGAAATGTGGACATCCAGCTGAAGATCCCTGTACCCTGCTGCAGGCGATGGGAAAAGCATTTATCGCACGGAGGCGCTTGGAAGCCCAGGAAGTGTGGTGGAATGGCCATGGGGGGGAGCAAGTACAGTCACCAGGAGAGAGGGAGTCCGCTGCGAGATGAGTGTTTTCCCCCCAGCCCTTTTGCAATTAGGATCGCATGGTGACCCGATAGCGAACCTCCGCAGCCAGAGGTCCTCTCGCAAGTCCCTATTACATTCTGATCCGTTCCATCAAATGGAAAACACAAATATTAAATGTCACAGAACTAAAACATTGCTGAGAAATGATAAGGTCCAAATATTACATTACAAACGTTAACTTAAAAGCACATACATGGATTTTATGGGATGCAGTTGCCGCTGAGAAAATGCTGTTCCGAAATAGAAACAGCCAAAAGCTAATTTTCATCTGTCTATATATCGAAAATAGCTCTAATTAGAAGATTTCATAAGTGAATGGGTAAGTATACCGGTCATACTTACCCATTCATTCATCTGGGGAAACCACCGCCGCAGATCCAACAGACAGGCGAGTATTACAGGGTAGTCTAGGGGGGATTTTAAGGTGAGGCTGTGGGGAAGGGAGTCTTAGGGTTAGGCTGCAAAGAGGGCAGACCTTGAGCAGGCTCCAGAAAAGGAAGTATTATATCGCTTTCATATCGCCACCCCGGCAATATCCTGGGTCTCTGAACCCGGGATATTGCCTTGTCAGCAGAAGCTCCCAGGGTCACAGACACCGTTTCACACTGCAGGGCAGACCCAGGAAATTCTGGGACCCGGGTCTGCCCTGTCATTAGCGTGAATAATCACACTATGTAATTTCTTTACTGTTGCTCTGGCAACATTTGTTGCCAGGGCAATAATAAACAAATTACACCAATCAAGTATATTAGGTGCTACTCGGGTTGAAAAAGGTAGCACCTTTCTCGCTGTACCCCTACCCGGGTCTGACCCGTGAATAACTCTTATTTTCACCCGGGTTGAAGTCACAAATGAGGGTTTTTAGGGCGATGTGAAAGTGGTATTAGGGTCAGGCTAGGGGAAAGGAGTCTTAGGGTTGGGCTATGGGTAAGGGAATTTTAGGATCAGGCTGTGTGGAAGGAAGTCATAGGGTTAGGCTGCAGGGAAGGGAGGGTTAGGGTAAGGTTTGGGGTTCCATTAATACTCACCATTTGCTGCTCCATTTTCTTTCTTCAGGTGGATCCATTGCTTCTCCTGTGCAAGGCAGAAGCGATCGATTTCTCAGCCAGTTAAAAACATCCCTTTCAAAAAAGTGGCTTTCTCAGCGGTGACACACACCTGGGGCCGAATTTACTAAGGGGCAAGTTATCTCGCCTGTTAAAATCGATGGACATTCTTGTAGTTTGCCGGTGGGTGTGAACTCAAACTCAATATATTTACTATGGGGCGAGTTTCCCCAGCAATTTTCTATCTACAGAGATGTCTGTCAAACCTTTATAGTACAGCATAATAGGTTAATAGCATGCTGTGGCAGGGATTTTAATTATTTTTAAGGGGTTTTCTTATTTTTTCATTAAAGGTAGGTTTTTGTTTTTTTTGTTTTTTTTTTTACAAAGTAAGTGCTGATTTTTAGTAAATAGACACCCACACCCATCTCTATTTTCTCGTCTGAGTTAGAGATGAGTTTACAGAGATTTTACAAATCGCTGTATAGTAAATACAGCAATTTGTATGCTCTGCCTTTTGAAACGCGATGTAGCGATTTATACTATGGTGAGTTTCACTATCATCTCCGTCGACTTTAAGCTGAATTTACTTTATTATACTCAGCGCTTTTGAACTTGGTGAGTTACACTAAATCGATTTTAGTAAATCTGGCATCTGGATTTTATTACACCCTCTATATTTTGACTAAGCTTCTCATAAAAGTAAACTTTAAAAAACTATAATATATGGCAATTAGCATTTCTGGGTTTTTTGTATATTTTGTGGATATTACATTTTTTTTGGATATCTTTATTAAATAACTTTTCAGAAAGGGAGGAGATGAAATGACTGTGGCAGCAGAGATAGTCAATGAAACACTACATCTTCCCATAATAAAAAGCATGTGACTATACTGAGGATTCCCGGAGATAAGAACTGGCAATATGCCCTGGCTAACATTCATTCATAAGATTACCAGGAGCTCAGTTACTGTGGTATGAATAGAGATGTCACTGTCTAGATTAAGATTGTGATAACTAATTACTTGGCTCCTGTTTCTTTAATATTTTACTACTAACCCTCCTCTAAATGCAACAACAAATAGATCAGATTCTACTCACTCTAGCATGTATTTGGTAAATAATAGCTATAATCTGGTTTCTATGGGCAAGATATCCACTTTAACTCTTTAGAAACTCCATTAATTGTACCCCTTCACTACAAAAAAAAAAACCAAACATTTGATTTCTATGGGGAACGCCTCCAATTTTATTTTATTTGCTTTAGTCAAGTGACCTGGGGCCAGATTTACTAAGCTGCGGGAAAGGAAAAGTGGAGATGTTGCCCATACCAACCAATCAGATTCTTTCCTATTACATACTAGAAAATGTCAGCTACAATCTGATTGGTCGCTATGGGCACTATCTCCACTTTTCCTTTCTCGCAGCTTAGCAAATCTGGCCTCAAGGGCTAGATTTGCTAAATTTCTCACAATAAAAATGAAGATGTTGCCCATAGAAACCAAACAGATTCTAGCTCTCACTTTCCTGTTGCATACTTGGGAATGTCATACTAGAATACTAGAATCTGATTGGTTGCTATTTTCAAATATAGCCAGTAAATCACTCAGAGTGCATTCTTGTGGCTGTTAAACATTCTAGTGACTCCAATACAATACAGAGTGCCTTCTAGTGGCTGTTATACATACTTTTATACAATACGGATAGCATCCTAGGGCCAGATCCTGACCTAGGTCTGACAGGAGACTTAAGTAAGTCATCTGCGTCGTAAGTCTCCTGTCTCGTAACATCCGCGTATGCCCGCACCAGATGTTCCCAAAGCGTACCTACTAACGAACATGACTGCGTTACGTGCGTCAGTAACTACGCTGAAGGGGCTGGCCCTTCATTTACGATGACTGTATCCCCATATAAGTGGGGGGTTTGGGCGGGGAAGCCCCTTTATGTCTAGGTCTGCGGCTGTATGGGCCCAGACCTAATCGTAAAAGTAAAGGTGGCTATCTGGACACGTAAGTGACAGCGGGGAGTGCAGGGGGCATGCACTTCCTGCAGCGGCTGCGTAACTATGGACCCCTGCACGCATGTAAAGCATGCAAGGGTCAGGATCTGGCCCCTAGTGACTGTTATACTTTCCAGTGACTTCTAAATCTAAATCTTAACATTAATTGAGGCTCAAATAGAGCCAAAGGTTAGTATAGCTTAAAAAAGCACCAGGCTGGATGGGCCAAGTGACTCTTATCTGCTGTCTCTTTCTATGTTTCTATTCTGTACAAATAAGCAGGGATTTGGTTTCCTATTTAACGCCGGTTACATCTCTGTGAATTCTTCGGATTACCTTATTTCTTATAGATAATAAACAAGGCAGATTCTTATTTCAATCCTCTGAGAGATAAAATGTCTAGTCTTTTGAATCTCCAATTTGCTAGAAAGTTTTTAGTGGATGTAGAAACATTTAACTCCTATTGTAGCCAGTACAAAGAGACGAGAATGGACCCCAGACGCAGTCTTTAAGCCATTAGTATCTGTACGTAAAACAAAAGATGTATGATTAGGCGCGATCGTCTTTCCAACACCTGTCACTCTCCCCATGGTGAATGGGTCTTATTGTATCATTGACTCATCCCCAGGAGAAATACAAAACCCTTGCACCTTCACTGACGCTACCTGCACAAGAGATTCCACTGTACCGGAACCTCAACTGAAGAAGGTGAAAGAAACTTGACGAACAGGCTGCGAATTATTGCTGAATAAAACTTATTTCTACAGTACCAAGTATTAACGTGTCTAGCAAAGAATTCCATAGGGAATTTATGGCACTATGGCATTTTTCTATACTATGACCTGCTCCTACGTATTAACAGTTTTTTTATATATGTTTTTTATCATTGTTGTACTATTATATAACAAAAATATTTTCACAAAAATGCAGAAAAGTAGTGTAGATGTGGCAAATTTCAAGAGGTGTGAAAATCTGTATCAGAACCACAGGGTCCAGTTACATTCAGCAGCACTCAATTACTTTGCAAAATATGAAGGTTTGAAGATAAATTAAAATATGTTCCATTTTGTCCATATATATATATATATAAACAAATTACAGCAGCGTGGAGGCTTGAGCATGTGATTTATGCAAAACACACCTGATGCTCCGTCCCCTGTCTAATCTAAGCTGCTATTCATAGGGTTACTAAGAATTAGATATGAGCGGTTCGGATTCTGTGAAATCCGATACATTCGCACTTTGGGGTTCCCAATGGAACCGAGCCATCCCTCACTTCCTCCCACCAAATTTAGATCTGTAATCGAAGCAAAACACCATTTTCACTGAAAACCCGGATCTTTCGTGCCTTGTGTTTCCTGCTTCCTGTCTGTGACAGCAAGTATCCCATGACTATGATCAGCCAATCATGGAGGGATGAACATACAGACAGGCTTGTGGAGACTTTTTTTTGTTAATTAACTACAACTTTATTGAGCTGGAAAAACTGAACAAAGTGCCTGGGATAAGCAGGGTTGCCAACTTTTGCCAGCTTCCCTCTGGGAGATCCTGGAGGGAAGCTAGCAATGCATGCAGGGGGTGGGGCTTAATTTATTCAAATCACATGATTTATGCAAATTGCGTCATTAAGCCACGCCTCCTGGATCATACTTACCCAATTTTAGCTTAAATAGGCATCGGGACCGGGCTTGATGGCGCAATTTGCGCCATCAAGTCGCTCCCTGGCCCTAGCAACACTAGTATACTAGTGTTGCTAGGCAGATTTGCCAGGATACCGGAGAACTGCCTGAATTTTGGGAGGCTCCCGGACATTCCGGGAGAGCCGGAAACCCTGGGGATGAGTGATATCAGGGGTGCACCTCTGCACCTCTGCACTCACCCCTTTAATCCAATCCACCCTATTAGCAGCTCCCCTGCAGCTTTGCTGAAGAAACAGTCCTCACATGCCATTGCTGGAGCTATAGACATGGTAAGAAAAATCACAGCTAGACTGTCAGGGACACAGTGGGCCACCCATGTGGGATTCTTGTAGCCCAGAAACACCCTCAAAATGATTATTTAATAAACAAGAAAGAATAACAATGTTAACTTGAAAAGTGGGCGTGGCTTCACAGGTGACGTGAATAGGGACTGTGGCTTCATTGGCTTGTTGGCTAGTTAGACATAGAAGAGTTCCCAGCACAGGGCAGTTACCATAACAAGCGAGCAATTTTCCCCAAACATTTTACATAAAGTGACAGTGTGAGGGGTCCATGTATTCATCAGTGTCACACACAGACAGAAATTTCCATAGTCATGCAGGGGTGATCAGCCAACAGGGTGATAAGGCTGCAAGGTTTATCAGCCAATAGGGTTACAAGGCTGAAGCCACTATTCTGCCACTCATACAATTGCTAAAAGCCATTAATTCTTAGGGCCAGATTTACTAAGATGTGGGTTTGGAAAAGTGGAGATGTTGTCTATAGCAACCAATCAGATTCTAGCTCTAACTCTCTTTTTACCTACTAGAGAATGTCAGCTATAATCTGATTGGTTGCTATTGGACAACATCTCCAATTTTCCAAACCTGCAGTTTAGTAAATCTGGTTCTTGACCTGCTCAAAGTATAAGAAATATACTAGTTAATAGCATATGCTATATTCCTCACCCTGCAGCAAGTCCTGTTCACACTTTTTCCTCTTTATTTATACAATAGTTTTTGGGTTTTTTTTAAACATTTTACAAACTATAGAATTTATTTATATATTTACTGTGGAAGAGACCATAGATATTGTGCTTCCATATGTTATATAAGAATAGCAATGCATGAGAATACATATACCAGCACCTTAATCTTGTGAGCTGTGAGATGGTCCAATTTGACAAAAAAATGACAAGAAATTAATGTTATTCCTATTGACAATGCTTTAGGAGCAAAAATACATGAAAAATAGATTTTAGCATTTTTAAGCAATTTAAAAAAATACAGAACCAAAACCAAAATATTTCATTTTTTTTTTTACAAAATCAAAACCAAGATTTAGAACCAAAACCAAAACGCGGAGGTTGGTGCTCATCTCTACTAAGAATAAATGTCATCAGCCTCACCCAACCTTAGTAATGCTAAAGCTTGAGGTGATTTGCATTAAATCACTACCTCATGCCCAGATACAGGAGATTTGCTGACTCTCCCGAGATTCTGGGAAAGTCTGCATCTACGGTGTAGATAGTGTTAGAATTTTATGAGTTTTCAAAAAGCAATTCATTAAAAGAATCCCATGATTCTGAGAATAATGAACCATTTCTGGACCTCCACAAAACGGTCATGTCACATGGGCAGGGCCCTGCATTTACAGCTGGCCAGTTAATGATGGCAGGCCCCATCAGCTCCGCGCCTGGGACAGAAGCAGTAGTCCCGGCTGTCCCACCTTGATGGCGGCCCTGAATGCAAACACAACATACTTTCATTACAGAATTCCGTAATTTAGGGGCTTCTGACAGTAATGCCTGACGGGGCGGAATATGTACGTAATGTACACAAGGTGAGAGGGGGAGATATGGTAATTCTAGAGTAAGGACTTGGTTAAGCCTTATGTGCTATCCAGACTTCCACAAAATGTGGACGCCGCAGTATCGGATCCGGCTCTGGACTCCGCTGCCTCTGGAATCGGAATGCTGAGTTGAATGCTGAGCGGAACGCGGTGGAAGTCCGGATCTGGTCCAATAAGTTTATAGTTAGAAAAACACTCAAAAACAACAAAAGAAAAAAACAAACAAGATTTAGTTTAAATGTCAAAAATTACAATATCTAAAAAAGACTATAAAACAGCTCTGTGATTGGACCGCTGACAAGAAAAGAAAATGCTGTCTTCTAATATACATGCCAGGCTTTAAGGGTTCATTTTAGATGAATGTCCTTGTGATATGTGGCATGTCACAGGTCAGTGCCTCCCTGAATGGAAAGGCATTATGCCATTTTGTGTTTGATTAAAAGTAATAGAGGTTATGTGTATTTTCTGCCCTAATATTTTTTTTTTTCCATTGTGAAGCTCATTGGAAAAACAATATCTGTCACCTGGTGCAGGCAGAGACTTGTAAACTGTCCTCCAGAGACCTTTATTGAACACAAATTACTTTTCCAAATTTCCTCGGCCATTGTATCAGGAGTGTTAGTTTAACGCCCTTTAAAAGGTCTTTTGTTAAAGCAATGTGACACCATACCCCCCCCTCCCCACATCTATAAACCTGTGAAAACATAGCGGAATGGTTCAAAAATGCATCAAATTATGTCATCCTCCAACATAACCCTTTCTATGCTATGCCTACATGTCCACTATTGCAGTTACTTTACACTCCTATGATTGAGTGTTGTATATCACAGTATGTCAGGCACCATCCTTGATTCTCTTATCAAAGGGAGAGGCTTCTTTATGGGGCTTCCTGTTGCTGGGCAGCGACACATGCTCGGGCAGATGCATCCTGATTTTCCAGTTTCCCACTTGGGAATCTAATCTGATCAGTGTCCCCAGAATCCGCTGTAGAGTGGGGGCTCAGATCCATACTAAGGGCCTGATCCAGACCTACAACCGCGAGCGCCCGCGAGCGTAGCGTATGATCGCCCGGGCGTATAAACTTTCACGCCCATGACACTCCCATTGATTGTACCTACTTACGGTGGCTGAACCCTACCCTAAGTTTTTCCGGCGTACGTGCGAATTTTCGTACCGATACGCTGGTCGTACTGGGCTTAGCTCGCCCATACTGTACAATTTAAATGGCACAGAATTGAGCTGGAGAAACTCTTGAGCGTCTGGAGTTAGCTCTAAACATAGCACACCCCTGCTGGCAGATGACAAACACAGAATGGAGCTGGAGAATACTGAGAGTTGCTGGAGTGAACTCTAAACATAGCACACACACTCTGGCAGATGACAAACACAGAATGTAGCTGGATACACTGAGTGTTGCTGGAGTGAACTCTAAACACAGCACACACTCTGGCAGATGACAAACACAGAATGGGGCTGGAGAATACTGAGAGCTGCTGAAGTAAGCGCTAAACATAGCGCACACACTCTGGCAGATGGTAAACACAGAATGGGGCTGGAGCCAGATGACCGCGACTCAAACACAGAGAGACAGACAGCGAGGCTGACGGCCCTCACTGAAGTGAGACACCGCCAGCGTGCACAAACACAGAGGCGGACAAACAGGACACCACAAGGACCGGGAGAAGGTAAGGGTAACAGGGTGAATGGAAAACAGCAGACATAAACAGAAGCACAAGGTACATGATTCAAATAGCAGGCTAGACGCAGGGAACCAGACGCTATCACCGGCAGTGAGAAACACATGGAGAAAGCTATTTAAACTTCCTGCCGCCAATCAGCGTCTGCAAACACACCCCTAGCAACAGTGCAGTCTGGGAATCTAGGTCCTAAAGACCATCAAGGTTAAATGCTGTCAGAGTTACTCTGACAATGTGTAACAGGAAGCAGTTCTGGTCAGCCCCTGTCGCTCCTACCTCCTGGCTTAAGGTTTCCCAAGTGAGTGCTGCAGATAGCCAATCTGAGAAGCAGTGAAAGGAGAAGAAGCTGAATATACTGATGTGGTTTCTTGAGCTACGGCATTTCACACATGCATGCGCAAACAATATTGATGAGTCTGCATGTCGGAAATGACGGCTCTCATCTGATAAGGCCTGAAGGGTGATTAACAGTGTTGGATCCCGGGCAGCGCCAGGCCCTAGGCGGGTGCCTAGGATGCATACCCTCCAACTGTACCTATTTGGCCGGTATAGTACCGTTTTTTAACAGTCTGTACGGCCAGAATGTCTGTACCGACTTGTACCGGGAATCTACAGCTATCCAGACTCACTGCAGGACGCTGTCAAGCCAATCAGGACTCGCCATGTCATAGCCCCGCCCACATGAGATCGTCTTAAAGATGATGGGCAGGCTGGGGAGCCAATCAGAGGAAGGAAAAGGGATCAGTAAGTAGAGCAGCAGCGTGCATTGCAGAGAGAGCTGGAGAGGAGACTCAGGAGAGCCCAGGAACATGGAAGAAGTGGAGGTGTCAGATGGTGACAGCAGGTGTGAGGGTCAGCCATAGAGCAATGGTAAGTCTGCTCTGCAGTGTTTCTTACTGTGTCTTGGGTATTATTTCTGTTATTTTGTGCCTTACCTGCATTTGTTCTGTGTACTGGTTAGTTTCTCCCTATGTGGATTAATTCCTGTGTGCTGGTTGTTACTTTTCCCCTTGTGTGTTTCTGATGGATTTGTTCTGTGCAAACTGCTTGATGGATTTGTTCTATTGTTTCTTTTAAACTAACAGTTCTGTTTACATTACAATAAATACTGCTCATTTATGGGGGTTGAACTTAACTATTGCAGGTTGTGACTTAATATAATGTGGAAAATAAGAATAGGTGTGGAAAATAAGAATAAGGAAAGATCTGCACCATGGGTAGGATTAGACACACCCCTTCTAGCTGACACACCCCTGAGTAACAAAGACACGCCTCCTCTGTGGTCCAGTGTACCTTTTTTTCGCCGTGAAATGTTGGAGGGTATGAGGATACCTTATGGATATTCAGGCCCTGCCCGGCAGCCTCATACACAGAGCCTCGGCACCCTACTTATATATTGTATTAGTACTTCCAGCACATCCGTTTATGATAGGGATTACAGATCTAAAGTCCGTGCATAGAATTGGAAGGCTGGATCCAGAAGAAGCTGGATTCCTGCT
>WWET01004221.1:70148-103998 GCA_011038615.1 Limnodynastes dumerilii
GGGGATAGGGGAGAATAGCCGGGACTATTGCCCTGGGCCTGGAGCTGATTGGGGCAGTTGATACTTGCCTTACTTTCCTAATGGGTAACCGACCTCTTTCTTACTTGCTGCTGACAGCTGCACATTAGAACATCCCTGCACATCGGCCCGCTGTTAATTAAAGTCCACAGTTCCCTGCCTCTATATCACGTCACGGTTGGCAGAAATGTGTCCCAGGCTTAAAATTATCTGACACCGACCGTGCCGCCAATAAGGGCCAGATTAACAATGGGGCTAATAGGACTACAGTCCCAGGCCTCCATCTGAAAATAGGCCCCCCACACACTGAAGATCTCCAGGCCTGCCACTGCATCCTCCTACAAAGCATATTATATAGTGTGGGCCCTTAATAATTTTCAGCCCCAATATCGGCTGCTGGAGAACTGAGGTGAGAATAGATGGCCCCACCTCCCTCTCTCTCTCTCCGGGTCTGTGACCCCAGTTTGGCAGTCCCCATCCCCACCCCCTCCTCCGTCCATGAAGTATTAAAGGGATGGAGCCCTGATGTAGGATCTCAGATATATCTGACTTTGCCCCTTTAGTAATTTAAACAAAATGGCCCGGATTCACAGTTACGTAGTGTTCATCTTACGTTCGTTGTTTTAAGAATTGAGCTACTACGCATGCATAGTAGCTTACTTACGCTATCCATATACCATTTCTGTTCAGAGATTGCATAAGCACGGTCTAAAGATAGTACGTAGATAGCGTGAATAAGCTACTATGCATGCGTAGTAGCTCAATTCTTAAAACAACGTACGTAAGACCAACACTACGTAACTGAATCCAGACCAATGTCTTCAAAACTAGAGCGAATGAACACTTTAGTTTTTGAGATTTTAAGTTAAAATATAATTGGTAAATAGGCCCTAAATATTTAAGGAAAAAAGAAATAAAATATCTTAAACAGCCCAGTAAGTAAGAGCCTTGTCACATACATGTCATCTATATTTCCAGCAATTGTTATGTCTCAGTGCGGGTATACACATCCAGATTAGTGAAATATTTACACTTGCAAAGCTCCTACAAGATTAATGCTTGACATGAGCAAACATGTTTGGAAGGTTACAGGCAGTTAACTAATAAGCCAACATCCCCACGCAATCACCAGTGTCAGGCAGGTGAGGATCTGCCCAGTATCCACGTTATTATACATTACAACAAAACAGGGCACAACCTGAAGATACTTCCAGGAGCTGCCATGTGGCTTAGTTACAACAATGACTTATATAGTTTGCAATGAAAAAAAAAAGAGTCCCATTTTCTTGGAAATGGACAATACCAGAGACATACAGGTTTAGGGCGTTTCTTTTCTAGTCTAATCAGTATGTATTGGTGCCATTGGGCCGGAATCCAGCTGATTTACTTCGTTTCATGCAGAATTCAGCCTCCACACGGGGAAGAAAGGGCCCACTCACCATGCTGGACATGGATCCACCATCCACACAAAGGAGAGTAGGGGGAGTGGCCTCTTCAGCTGAGAGTGGAATTAAGGATAGCAAATGTTATTTATATATTAACAGGTTGCTTGCAAGTAAAATGGTCCATGGCCTGTGTCACACAACATACCAAGAAAGGCTAGAGGAACTAAACATGTATAGCTTGGAGCAGAGAAGGGAGAGGGGGGACATGATAGCAGCTTTCAAATACATCAAGGGTTGTGACCGGCTAGAGGAGGGGGCATTTTTCAGAGGAAGAGGTGTAATAGAACACGAGGGCATGGATACAAACTGGAGGGTGGTAGATTCAGAGGAAATGTGCAGAAAAATGACTTCACTGAAAGGGTGATAGATAAGTGGAATAGCCTCCCATCTGAGGGGGTAGAGGGTAACACAGGGTATCCTAAATCTCAAACTAAATTGAGGGTAAATAGGGTCTAGGGTCAGCATAGTTTTAAATAAACTTTTCGGCAGACAGGATGGGCCGTGTAGCTCTTCTCTGCCATCACTTTCTATGTTTCACTATCAGATTACCAGATTACAGAGAGCTACATTCTAAATTCCCTAATGCAGACATAGGCTAATTTATTCAGCAGCCAATTAACCTAGCAGCATGTTTTTGGAGAGTGGGAGGAAACCCACGCAGACACGGGGAGAACATACAAACTCCACACAGAAAAGGCCTAGTCCAGGAACTGAGCACATGACCTCAGCACTGTGAGCGATAAGTGCTACTCACTGAGCCACTGTGCTGCCGTATGTTATCTTCTGTAATGGAGGATAATGTACGGAATGTTCTATAAAGTCTGGATCAGGTGCATGAAGTTGATGTGAATTCAGTGCAGATGCGTTATATTGACAGTGCCCAAGGGCCAGACAGCTGATTGTCAAGTTGCCATTGGAAGGCTCAGGAACCTTCAGAAATAACAAAGCCAGTAGTAAAAATAACATAAAAGAAGGTAATAGTGGTTCCATCCTACAGTCGCCTACAATGGAATAGGCCCTTCTGTACATAATACACTGGTTTAGAACTGCGGTTCTCAACCTTTTCTTGTGGTGTACCGGTCTCAGGATCCTGCCCTATATTATTATTTCTCCATTATACACAGTGAGTCTGATCCAGACCTGAACCTACGTCCAATGGCGCGGCGTATGTCAGCATTCTCTCCCGGCACGCATGCCCAGAAATGTAGCTGACATTCTCTAGTATGTAATAGGAAAATAAGAGCTAGATTCTGATTGGTTGCTATGGGCAACATCTCTACATTTCCTTTCCCGCAGCTTAGTAAATCTGGCCCCAGAAGCCCTGTTGTGTGTGCCTTTGGATTGCACCGGTTTATGTGCGGATCAGGCCCAGGGCGTTTGTGTTGAATAACTAACTTTTTTTGCTAATTCTCATAGATTTCCCATCACCCAGATCTCTGACTTCTTACACTTACAAATCAAGGTCCATTGTTGTATTCATCACCTCTCAGCAGGCAAACCTCCCATCCCAATGCTAATCCTCCTTTTTGTAGCCAACACATTGTCTTTGGCCTGAACTTTGCTATAATAGACCTTCTTCCCCTCATTACCAAGCCCATTACCAAGTCCCACCTCAGCATTAAAGTCTATTTAAACATCATTCAGGATGTGTTAGCATATAGATGTCCTTGATAAGTCTGTGAATGGACTTGTCAAGCTAATTGCCTTTATAACTGTCTGAAAAGAGTTTACCTACAAGGGAAAGGTCCACACTCCCAAACTAGCCCATATCAGCTCAGATAAACAGAGAAAACCAATTAGCACCCGAGGGGACAATAAAAGGCACCTATTAGGACACACAGTGTGGAACCAGGAAATAGCTCACAGACAGATCCTTTACACACTCTTCCCATTTATCTAGCCCCACTAAAACTGGCCAAACACTATTAAATATTTGGCCGATCATCCAATTATCAGGTGATTGGGTCAATAATCCCTGTAGTGAGTTATCAGGATGGATTCTTCAGATGGCTAATTACCATAAAAAGAACAGCTTCTGATATCAGTGCAGAACCAATCAGCTGCAGAGGCCTCCTGTCAATCTCAGCAACCCCTAACTCTTTAGCATGTATAATTGGTGAATGGTAAATTCCACTCAGTTCTGCTACTAACACTGCTGTGTGACTGGATTATACAGAGCACTGAGCACTTTTGCCATGCAAGTTGGCTGGCCTGATGTGTAATATATAGCACTTGGCCTTATGTATTAATCCCTAATATCCTATAGAGCAGTGGTTCTCAACCTTTTTTGGGGAGAACAGGTTATCCACTATGGAATCAGGTCAAGTACCACCTTGCATATCCTTCAGATAGATTTGCACGACATATTTTGTGTAATAATATTGAGGTAAATTTGAGGTAAATTGTTCTCTATACATCCAGATTTTTTATTAAATATCCTATCTGGTATCACACCTGGTTAAAATACTGCTACCCCCTAACAACCTTGCCCAGCCTCCCCAAGTACCACCAGAAAGTGGTCCAAGTACCCCTGCTATAGAGAGTAAGATTGTGGCAGGGCCCTCTTACCCACCCAGTCGGTTTGTTACAACTCAATCTTCTTATAACGATTGCTAAATTGTAAAGCTCTACGCAATCTGATGGCACTATATAAAAACCTGTTAATAAATAAACAAATAAATAAATGAATGAATAAATAAATAAATAATGGTGCCTATATTGGGATCTTTCTGACAAATCATTCAGTTTATTGGCTACCTCTTGCTGGGAGTAATAATCTGTCCATACAATAGCACGATTAACACTCTTCTGGGTTCCAGTAGATCTTGTTGACCTTCTAATGTAACAGTCTAGCAGATAAGCGCACGCTATATAGGCAGTGGTGTAACTACCATGGGAGCAGGGGTTGTGGCAGCTTCTGGGCCCAGAGGAGAGGAAGGCCCGAGGCAGCTGCCTGCCCTGCACTCATGGTACTCAAAGCTGTCAGAGGCTGGCAGCTAAAGACAGTGCTCAGTACTCAGTCTATACTGTTTATAAACACATTGCCAGCAGCTTCCTGTGCATGTCCAGAGTGTAAGACGGTCAGCGAACGCACTGTGTAGAAGCCAGAAGGGTGGTTGTGGCATGAGTCCAAACCCCCCTCCTTGCTATGGGGCCTTAGTCGGACTATTTCCGCCCCTGTCTATAGGTGATTTATATGGGTTTACTCCAGAGTTGAAGTGAGGGGGTATATGGGGATATACCATACTGTCACTTATTCCACCGATTTCAGTGAAAAGCCATCAATCTCCATTCATTTCTATTATTTCCATACCAGCAATTCTAAATATCCATTCCATCTTTTCTAAATTTCCACCTCGCCCTCTAATTTACCCTTTAATGATACTATATAGTGGCTGGACTGGGGAGCAGTCGGTAGATTGGAGGAGACGCAACCCCTCCACCCAAAAAAAACCCAGTCTTATTACATATTGAGTTTCTAGGGATGGATCAAGAGACGGCTGCATAGTGGCAGACTTGGAGGGTGTGATTTATGCAAATCACTGCCTGAAGCTTTGTGCCCCGTCTAATCAAATCTGCCATTCACAGGGTTATTAATGAAAAGGCGGTACTTGATGTCAGCAATCCCTGCCCATTTTCAGCATCTCTCAAGGTTGTGATTTGCATTAAATCACTTGCCTCAATCCCAGATCCAGAAAACTTGCTGTCTCTCCCAGGATTCCGGAAGCAATGCCCGAATTTTGTGGGTCTCCCGGAAATTGCAGGAGAGTCTGCAACGATAGCCAAATCTGATACAGTTTAATCATGAATTGGATCCTGAGATTCTTTTGCGAATGGATCCCTTAGCAAAAGCTTTAAAGCGATCCCCCATCGCAGTCATGTAAAAGCAACACATCCATGCAGAGCACTGGAGTGTCAGAGGGAGCACCTATACTTTTGATTACAGCGATTTTGCAGATGGAATTTTAATAAAAACTTGACATGCTGCGAATATATTTGTGAAATATACCCCAGAATGGGTGTGGGTCCCACTTAGAATGACCTGTTTCCTCCCAGACAGTTTCGAACTAACTGGGATTTCGATTGCATATGCCTCGATGAGACATAGCAATCGATCCACAGAGCACCGAACTTTCAGTGCTCCGAAATGTAAGTTAAAAAAGTCCCTCACTCCATTCCCTAATTCTATCCCTAAAACTCCCCTCTCATTACCCTAACCCTCCCTTCCTGGCAGCCTGACCCTAACCCTCCCTTCCTGGCAGCCTGACCCTAACCCACCATCCCCCGCAGCCTGACCCTAATTCTCCCTTCCCTATAGCCTGACCCTAACCCTCCATCTCCTGCAGCCTGACCCTAACCCTCAGTCCCCTGCAGCCTGACCCTAACCCTCCCTACCCTGCTCCCTGGAGAGGTTACTCACCTTTCCCTGGGGTCCGGCGGTTGCGCAAGCGGAGGGAAATCGGGCGGCGCCGGTATTTCCGAATTGGAATGGGTGAGTATTCCATCCATTCTAAAAAATCCATTCTAAAGTGCAGACTATTCGAATAAAAAGGCACTTTCGGATGTCCCTATTTCGGAAAGAAGATTTTCTAACCAGGGACTGACCACGCCCCAGAATATGGGTTTAAGAAAAATGATGGCCTGGATCCAGACTTAAGAAGGAGCTTGAAATTAAGGGAGGAAATTTTATTATCTATGTCCACCCTACAATATGGGGGAGCTCGTGGCTCAGGTCCTGATTCAGAGATTGGAAATAAGAGAGGAAAGTTACTCCTGGGAAAAACCATGTTGATTTCAGGGGGAGTCAAGTTTCATCTGTTGCAAAGAGTATTAGAGTTAAAAAGGTGATGTTTCCCAGCCCAAGTCTAAATAACAGTATGATAGTAAAGCTGGTATCTGTGTGCAGCAAGCAAATCAAAGATATTTCCCTGGAAGCAAAGTATACAATAAACTTGACTTCCCCTGAAATCAACATGGTTTTGCCCAGGTGTAACCTTCCTCTCTTAATTATAAGCTCCTTCTTAGGTCTGGATCCAGCTCAAGGGCTGTATCAGTGCCAATAACTTTCTAATAAAGAATAGTTTTATATTTGAACATGTACAATATAGGTAAATCTTCCTACTTCGACAAGGTACCCCTCCCCAATGCCAAACTGTACTCTCCTCGATGGGGATGGTTAATGTTAGGTTTCGGGACGGGAACGATTAAAGTTAGGCTGATAAGCTGATTATTAGGTTTAGACTGCGCATAGGCGATGGGTAAGGTTAGGCTTAGTATGGACAGGGAACAGTTATGGTTAGAAAATAAAGAAAATTGTCTGTCCCAAGCGTCTTTTTCACCAGTGTGTTACCTGGGTCCACAAACAACCAAAAGCAAGTCCATAAATATTGTATGTTTAACACCCCAGACATTCAGCGCTTTTTACAATGTTATTTTCTTTTTAAGCTATAATTCCTTTTTATGTGATATATTGTTAAACTGCCTTCCACAGCCTTTATCAAGGTGTGATTATAGTTATGGTTAGGCTATGGGAAGGGGATTGTTGGGGTTAGGCTGGAGAGAGGGAATAGATAATTTTAGGCTGTGGGATGGGGATGGTTAGGGTGACTAAAATAGTACCCGTTAAAGTGCAGACTATTCGAAAAGGTACTTTCGGATGTCCCTATTTCGGAAAGAAGATTTTCTAACCAGGGACTGACAACGCCCCAGAATATGGGTTTAAGAAAAATGATGGCCTGGATCCAGACTTAAGAAGGAGCTTGAAATTAAGGGAGGAAATGTTATTATCTATGGCCACCCTACAATATGGGGGAGCTCGGTGGATCAGGTTCTGATTCAGAGATCGGAAATAAGAGAGGAAAGTTACTCCTGGGAAAAACCATGTTGATTTCAGGGGGAGTCAAGTTTCATCTGTTGCAAAGAGTATTAGAGTTAAAAAGTCTAAATAACAGTGTGATAGTAAAGCTGGTCAGTATCTGTGTGCAGTAAGCAAATCAAAGATATTTCCCTGCAAGCAAAGTATACAATAAACTTGACTTCCCCTGAAATCAACATGGTTTTGCCCAGGTGTAACTTTCCTCTCTTAATTATAAGCTCCTTCTTAGGTCTGGATCCAGCTCGATGTCATTATGCAAAAAAAAACAAAAAAACCCAAAAAAAACAAAACCTTTTAATACATAAACCTCTTCAATTTTCAGAATAAAAAAAAACCACAATATGTATAAATAAATAGTGTTATACTGTAATAGGAGTAGTTATGTCCTGATTTCAATGGAGTGACGACATTTAGTGACCCTGTACAACACAGCTAGAATACAAGCTTCTGTAATGATGCCCCTATGACAGGATGTAAGATCATGTTAATAATTCTCATTCACCAACTTACCTCACAGATTCCTAACTCTCACGCAGACACATTCAGCTTCTGCCCCACAAATCATAAATAATGGGAACTTACAAGCATTGGTTTGGAACCGCTTGGTGTCAGATGTCTGGGAGTTTTTACTACAAATCCCAAGAATGAAAGAAAAGCTACAGGACATCCAATATGAATCCATTCTCACATCACTGATCGCGTCCCGGGATAGCTGAGCGGCTATGCTGGCAAGCCTGCAGTAATGTATCTCCACTTCAAACCTGCATAACTGCAACACAGCTTAATACTGTGTGTACAAAGGGAATCCGTATCCCTAATATAAGAATTTACCCATAATAAACTGAACTGGTTTACAACTTGTTGTGTGTATGGATAACCTATACTAACTGTACAACAGATGTGTCAAACACATTTGTTGCGGCTCAGTATTACTATGTGGACCCAGTGGATCACTGGGTTAAATGCAGGGCGGACGCAATGACCCAGCAGTTACACAGAGCAGCTAATAGCTGTCCTGACATGATGGGAATACTGGGGAGGTTGGATGAGACTTTTTATTTTTTTGCAGCCCACAATCTTAGGGCCAGATTTATTAAGCTGCGGGTTTGGATCAGCTTTATCAGATCAGATTCTAGCTCTCACTTTCCTTTTACATACTAAAGAATGTGAGCTAGAATCTGATTGGTTGGTTACAATGGGCAACATCTCCACATTTCCAAACCCAAAGCTTAGTAAATCTGGACCTTAGACTTTGAATATTTGGCCCGGTTGGGGTTAGGAGTGTGACATGTCTGCTGTACAGTAAGGGATTGGCAAAGCCCTTACTTACAAAGCAGCATTACCCACCTGCCTCATTTTACATGGGGCAGGTGCGTAAGATTTAAGGTTGGGTTCGGGGTTCAGAAGGGCCATGCGTGCGAGGGGAGAGTACTTCTGGACCTCCGTATCTGCGATCAGACTTAATTCAGGATTTGGTTCATAGAAAACTGATCCAGGGTTTGAGAGTAAGTAAATACAGGTGTAAAAGTAACCCCAGCAAACCTATGCTGAACTGCAGGGATAAGCAAACTTAAACCGCAAACAGAATTAGAGTTGACTGGTGGCGTTTCCCAGCTCAACTCTAGTATTTGTCTGCAGCAAGTATAAAGTTAAGTGATTTCCCTGCTGGTAAAATAGATCAATCATTTTGCACCCGTTACATTGCTGCATGGATGATCCAGGTTCAGACTTAAACTTATTTTGATGTTAACTTTAAACTTAGGGCCTGATCCAGATCTTCATGCGTGTTCCAGATGCACAGTGGTCTGTAAGTTTGCATGTGATAGGGGAGTGAACCAAGTTCCCAGCACGGATCTGCTTTCGCCCAAACGCAAATCCGTGCAGAAATGCAAATTGCCGCCCCCTTAACTTCAGCCACATTCCTACTAAGTTCTGTACTCTAAGAGATCTGTAGCGTAACTTTTGGCATATGCATGCGCCCATACAAAAAAATGGCATCACATGATTCAGACCCTCCAGCATGACCCATTCCATTAGGTACAATGGAATCCGCTCCTGAGCTTCCAACTGTCACTCACCCGGTTTAAAAGAAGTAACAGATATTTAAAAAACTATTTCTCTCTTCAACAAAGGTGGTTACCATAGTAACTGACAGTTGGAAACTGAGGAGCAAAGTATTTTGTACCTAATGGAATGGGTCATGTTGGAGGGGGGTATGATGATTTGGTTTTTTGAATGTCCTAAAAATCACAATCTCTGATGGTACGATGTCAGACAAATGTGTCTATGGGGCTCTAGGTGAAAAATTAGAAGGGGCCTCAATAATCTCAAGTTATAGATATATATCAATAACCAGGCTTTCAAGAGGACTGGTACTGACAGTGACAGCCTGTTACTGGCTTGTCAGAGGCGGCTGTAAGTTATTCTTTTTTTTCGGGTGCCAGCCTTCCAAGAAATATGCCATCTCCTGGACTGTGTTCAGCGTAACCATGGCAACCAGACACCCGCTCACACTTCCCTCTTACAGAGTCCTAGGCTATAGTCTACGATCAGATAAGAGGTTATTTGCAGTGTCCAGTCTGGGACCTGCGGGGCCCCCTGATGCAGCCTGTGACTAGGGCTGTCTCTGACTCAGGTATGACCGTCTGTCCAACTTTTCAGGCATCTTTTGTGCAGCATAGACAGATATCTGTACTGTGTGTATGGAGTCATGATGGTTGCAGCTGATGCTCAGGAGAGATGGTGATCTCAGGGCTGCTGGTAAATTGGTGTAGTGTGACCACGGGAATCGGCTGACTTGTAATCATCAGTGTAAATGTAAGAATCATCACATCTCATGCATGATTGCGAAAGTGTGCACCCATCTATACTGAAGAGATCCATCATCAAGCATTGTACTTCACCCAACATGACCCATTCCTTTGGGTACAAAATGCTCTGCTCCTGGACTTCCAACTGTCAGTTACCATGGTAACCAGCTTTGTTGAATAGAAAAATGAATTTCAAACATCAGTTAATTGATTAAATCCAGGTGAGTGACAGTTGGCAGCTCAGGAGCGGAGTATTTTGTACCTACTGGAAGGGGTTGTGTTGGAGGGTCTGTTCATGGGCAGTAATATACTCTCCCAGTGGGTAACCGAAAACATATATACCCCACCCCTTTATGTTCATAGAAAACCCAGGAATACATTTTCTGTGCTTTGCTGTGGACCTATGAAAGTGTCTATCTATTGACAAGACCAGCTCCCACCCCGGGAGGGGCAGCATTATGTTTACAGACGGCTCAGCACATTCCCCAGCGTCTTTCATCAGCACTTGGAGGAGATGCTCTCCTGTTCCTAAGAGATCAAAGGCAACTCCTGACAGCACAGCCCACAGTTGAGTGGTCATCTGCATGACATCCAGAACAATGCAGGTCACCTTAGTCTCGTGATACATTGTAGCAGAGATAAAGGGAGTCATAAAAGTGAAGCGGGGCACCATAGTCAGGGCCGAGAAGACAGGTCTGCAAGCAGATATTTCCTTTATATATATTTATATAGCACCACTTAAGTAAGCAGTGTGACATCTCCCACATAGCAGCTTTGCAGTTTACATTCCCTAACACATAAGCTGGTTACACATTATACAATGTCCAGCTCCCAGCACAATGTTTCTGTAGCTGGAGATATTGTATAGTGGCCATACACTACCAGGGCTATCGGGTAGGCAAAGCAGTGGTTGGATCATACAGGTGAACTGAGCCAACTGATTATAGGGCATTTTATTGTCCATTTGACAGTTTTTGTCCTTGCCATCTACTGCATGAGAATCCATTTATCACAGGGCTGCTGACTATTGAAAGCTTTCCCTCCCCGCGAGAGAACCCGGAGGGAAGCCATAGATTACTGTGAGGGGGCGTGGCTTAATGTCACAATTTATGCAAATCACACCAATAAGCCATGTCCTTGCCAATCACTCATGTAATCTCTAGTGTTAAAGGTATGGGCAGGGCTTGGTGACATCATCACGTCCCGCCCATCCCTAGTAACTCAAGGGATTACAGTTGTGATTGATAGTGGGTCGGGGCTTGTGGTAGATTTACCGGCTCTCCCTGGATAACTGCCCAAATTTCGGGTGTCTCCCGGGAGAGTGAGCAACCCTGATCTACCAACCTGATTATTGTGTATTGTACGGCCAACTATACACACACTAGGGCCCAATTTATTCAGCAGTCCATCGAGCTACGAGTAAGTGTTTGGAGTGTGAGAAGAATCCAAATAGACCCAGAGACAAAAGCCCTGATAAATCCATCACTGGGAAGTGACACAATGCATTGCTCCCAACATTTACAAGACCAAAAGTGGGACAAATTAAGCCCTGTACCTGACCTGCCAAAATTTCACCCAATTCTGCCTACAAATGGCCATGTTTGCTCAATACTCCACCCATTTTCACATAAGTTCTGCCCCTTTTGTATACCGCAATTCAGACAGTCCCGCCAAAAAAAGTGATAGTTAAGGGGTATGCCATAGTTGCCGACTCTCCCGGAATGTTCGGGCATTGCTTCCAGAATCCTGGGAGAGGCGGCAGATCTCCCAGATCTGGGCTTGAGGCAGTGATGGGTGGGGCTTGGTGACATCAAGTCCTGCACCAACCTTATTAACCCTATGAATGGCAGCTTTCATTAGACAGGAAGTGGAGCTTCAGGCATGATTTGCATGAATCACATTCTCAAGTTCCGCCCCAGCAGCGCTATCTCTTGTTTCTCCAGGAAAGGAGAAACTGGAAGTCACAACTATGAGGTATGGATGATGAGGGAACATTGCTTTACACCTCATACAGTAATACATGGAATGCAGTTGCATAATTCCATGTTTTTATTCAATGTTTAAAAAAATAATAAATAATGTATCTGATACAATGAATTCTGATACAGTAAAAATAAATGTCTAAACTACTATTATTATTATCAATATTTCTTACGTGTATGGCAACATCACAATTTGCAATGCTATAAAAACTGAGAACTAAGGGCCATATTCAGAGATCTGTTTTATTATGTATGTAATTATTATACGCACGACCGGAGCAAGATAACACCAACCAACAATCCCGACACTCCCCTCTACCAGACGTGCTGTCATGGAATTATGAGTCCCTAGACCCCTCTGTTCTATACGTGTGTACTTATGTACGTATATGTGCTCCGTCCGTGTGATTCTTTATAACTGCACCTATAGGCATTCATTTAAATGCCTCCTCCCTCCCACTTTTCCCATGCGTTGGATTTGCGTGCGTATGTCCCCAAGTGCGATTCACTTGTACGTCCGTTAGGCACTTACCTGCGTATAGTCTATGTAAAGTACGTAAATAAAGTTACTACGCATGCGCAGTGTATCCGATCCTAAAAATGCGTACGCAACTCCCCTCAAAAATGGATCTCTAAATACGGCCCTGATACAGTAATGAAGCAAGACTGTGTACCTGTAAAAGACAGGTTGTCACTGCTTGCAATCTACAGCAGTGATGAGCAACCTGATGCACTTCCATACAATCTCTTTCATTCTGATAGTAAGTTCAAACAACAAAATTTCATCAAAGACACTTATACCAGCAGATAACCTAAATAATCTATCATCGGCATAGAAAGGAGCCATTGAACTCACTTTTTGCCAATTTTTTTTTTTTTCCCCCACAACTTTATTATTTTGTTTTTAAAGACTGAAGGTCTGAAGGACCGCATATACGCAATCTACGTAAAAAAATACGCATGCGCAGCAGTCAAAAACGCTAAACACTGGACGTATATGCAACACGTCCGGTGCTGTAAATTCGGCCCATAATTTTTATGTGATAATGCCCATTTTCATGTGAAAATGGGCATTATCGCATATAAATGAAGATTTTCATATCTACAAAGAGTGGATCGCCATGGAAAATAGCAGTTTCCAACTTCATTTTCATGCGATAATGCCGGTTTTCATGTGAAAAACATGGATTGCCATGGAAAACTGTAAATGGAAAATAGCAGTTTCCATGGCGATCCATTTAAATATCGGGGCACTTCGGGCGTAAAACTGACGTCATCTCAGGATGGCGTTAGGGCAGTTATCACAGCGATGTCCCCCATATTCCCCCCTTTTTCTCCCCCTAATAGCTGTTATTAGGGGGAGGGAAAAGGGGGGCATGTATGGGGACACTGCTGGGAAAAACCAAAGTGTGTACATTTAAATAAATAAATAAAAATGCTTTTGTTTTGTTTTTTCAATCATATTTTTATAAAAAACAAAAACAAAGTAACTACCTTTAAAATAGTAATAACAGTAAAAAAAAAAAGAAAGAAAAAAAGAAAAACTATCTGTCCGGGAGACGATTTCAGAGTCCCGATATGAAGATACTGTGCATGCGCAGTGTTTTTCATACCGGGACCGCACAGGAGTCCCTACCCATGCACAGGACTTCATTCATATGAAGAGCCCAGAGATCATCGCGGGACCTCGCAGGGCAGGTAAGTCTTCGTAAATATAATGAACGAATGGAACAGCTTTGTGCATTAAAAAAAGAAGCTCTACATAAATAGAGCCCTATGTGTGTTATGTAATCACTTGCACAGACTGACTTCCAGCTGCCAGCAATACCTTTATTTCACCACTGGAGCACATGGATAAGTCCTGTCACGATGTTCTGGTGGCATTACATGCAGGGTCAGAGTGCCAGAAACTCTTATAAAGGAGTTATTCTGTACTGCCCTGGAGGGACAACATCCTTCCCGTTTCACAGTGCAACAGTGAATAGCAACAGTGAATAGATGCTCCATGAAAAGACCCCAATCTCAGGCAGAGACAGTCTCCTTACTGCCAGCCTACAAATCCTGCATTATAAACCCTTTCATCAAAGAGAAATCCCCCAGAACAAATGCAAATGCTGCATCTTCCAATAGCAGCTCAGAAAGTAAGGTCACTGCTCGGTGCAGGTTGTTGTGATGCTGGGGAACTGCTAATTCACTCACAAATAAGTTTCTTTTGGAAAGGATAATAGGCTTTGCTGCTTTCATTACATAGTCTCCAATGAGGGTCTCGCTGCTAGTTAATGAGGTCCTCATCATCTTCTATAGTCATATGACATAATGTACTACAGCAAAGCTCTTGTCAGTACTGTTATCCTTTCCTTTATACAGCACCAGCATGGACCACAACGGAACCAGGTACTGTTATGTCACATTGCTTCTTCCAGCGAAGTCACTATTTCTCTAACATACACACGCAAATAAACACATACACACTCATACATACACACACACACACAAACACACACAGACACACACACATACATGCACACAGACACATACACACACATACAGAGATACACACACACACAAACATACACAAACACACACAAACACACACACATACATACATGCACACAGACACATACACACACACACATACATACACACACACACATACATGCACATACAAACACACACACATACACACACACACACACACAAACATACACACACACACACAGATACACACAGACACATACACACATACACACACACATATACACGTGCACAGATACACACACACATACACGCACACGCACACAGATCAGGACTTGTACAGGGTAATCCCCATAGACCACTCTGCTTGCACAATACTTCATGCAGGTCGGGATACCTGTACACTACATAACATAGAACATAGGTCATCTGTGCCCTCATCACCAGCAACATCCTGCATGAAATATATGGTATATCTAGCCCATTATGTAACAGCACAATTTGTATTATTGTATACATACATATAATACATTTATGGGGAAAACATGCTTTATTATAATTAACAGCTTCAATATATTTCATTTATATGTAAAAACATCATGGCTCCTATACAGGCATTGGCAGAATCTCTGCCCAGTTTATCCTACAACAGTCAGACAGTACAACAATATTAGAAATATAATGTATTACAGGGAGTTGTCCAGTGTAAATAATCTTAGGAAACAAAAGTGCAATATGCCTGTATATATTGTACTATATATTTACTTGTGCCCTTGCTGTTAGCCTACTTTTTCTCTGCATTTGGATAAATAATTAACAAAATTAACCATTAAAAACGCAGTAAGCGCCGTCCTTTCTTTGGAAATAAATATATATCATAAAATCCCTTCCTGCTCTTTTCCCTGTAAAAAAAGATTCTGCATGTTCCGTATCCTAACTTCCAACTAGTTGCGTTCTTATCTGCTATTATCGGATGCACAAGATTCCAGGACAGTGATATCCACATAACTGTGCGATTGCTGCTCTCTTTACTCCTCAATGGATATCTCATAGCCATACCGTGCATTCACGTTTTCCGACTTGACCCAAGGTAATAAGGCAGCGGTTGGCAAGTCTGGATCGGTTGGCAGTGTGTTACTACGCCTATACCGTACAACGTAATACCAAGCCACAATCACTCGCGGGTGCAACCTGACTCCCTCGTCACAAGCTGTCAGAAGAGTCACTGGGGTAGATCCAGACCTAAGCGCTTGTTTCGTTTCATCGCGCAGCGTGTTTACGCTAGCGTATTTTCTAGGCGCTCCCCTCGCTCGTACGCACTTTGGCCGTTTTACTCTTCCCAAACTCTGCCTTAATTTTTCAAAGCGTAACTCCTGACATACGTAAAGGCTTCACGTACGTAAGCGGCTAAGCACACCCATACTGCACGATTTAAATGCCTTACCACGCCTCTGAAGCGTAATTAGGGTGTCGCATGGCTGTCACGCCCCTTCGTTCATAGTTACGCTGTTGATACGTGGCTGGTACGTACGTTCAGAGTTACGTGGCATAAGATTTGCCGCACGCATGTGAAGTAAATACTAATGGGCAATTTTACGTCAGTGGCTAGCGTAAAATCGCTCGCGTACGTAGGATAGGGATGTTCTGATTGGCTAGCACCAACGTGTTTTCATGACTAGAACGCAAACCAGATGAAATGCCATCCACGCATGAAATGAGGGGGAAGTTGTAATTAGTATCCGGTACCATGCGCTCAAACATTTTTGCATCGGTACCGTAACTCCGCTGCTGCGGTCGTATCTGTATGGCGCTACGAGCACAGGACCCAACCTTAAGGTTTCTCCACCGTCCTAGCGGAAATCAGCATTGTATGTAAAGGCGAAACCCAGTCCTTACTGTACAATTTAAATTCATCCCCCCTCCCACCTTGCGTACTCGCAGCACGTAACCCGCTCGCAAAGGCTTTCAACCCAGAGGTCTGGATCCTGAGCATCCAGATCCGTACTGGATGCTTTATGGCTGCGCTCGCACTTTCCTGCACTGTCCAGATTTATTATGTTTGGAAACGTCCCTTAACTCTAAAAACTATAAAAATGCTTTATAAAAAAAATAAAGTTGTGATAACTGAAAATTTCTATGAAAAAAGAAAACTTTAAAGAGAATTATTATTTCCGTATCACACAATAACACTTCTCTTATCACAACCACAGTTAGAGGAGAAATAAAGGGAATGAGAGGCTGAAATATGTCATTGGTGGGGGTGATAGGGAACCCCCACAGTCAGTAAGTTGCCATGTGCTGTCCTACCTGAAAACTCCGAAGAAGTGGCTGCCAGGCTGCCTAATACTGCAATGTAACATAATCCAAAGGCACCCACAGAGACCAGAGCCGTGCCAGGGAATCCCATCCTGAGCTGTCCACACTACTTCCATACAGAGAACTCTTCCTGCTGGTAAGACACAAACGCTGCTAGTCCCATTGCTCAGGGCACAGGAACATCCAATATCCTTCCTTCCCGGGCAATGAATGGACGAGACAGAGAGCCTGCTGAAACTGTAGTAGGCTCACTTCTACCTGTAGAGGCAGACCCTCCCCTGGGTCCTAGCACCTTCCACCCTGCAGGGCTGGGCTGGAAGCTTAAGAGCACCAGTGTCCAATGAGCATCCTGTGCCTTGTAGTTCACATTAGAGATGAGTCCCCCCGGGTTTTGGTTTTGGTTCTGAATTTTTATTGTGTTTTGGTTTTGTTTTGGATCTGTATTTATCTGTATGTAATTTGTGTGTATTTTCCTCCTCCTATTATTATTATTATTCTGTATTTATCTGTATGTAATTTGTGTGTATTTTCCTCCTCCTATTATTATTATTATTATTATCATCATCATTAATAATAATAATGATGATGATGATAGTAATATTGGGCCTGATCCAGAACAACGCTTCGTTGTGAAGTTACGCGTGGCGGAGACGTAAAATCGTAGTTTTGTACGTACTGCGCATGCGCACCATAGAAAATACGCACATTAACGTAGCGTAATTGTGAACGTAGGGGCCATTCACGTATGTGTCACATAAATACTTACGTGTGGGCATGCCAATTCTCCGTGAGTCCAAAATACGTCTGAAATACGTGAAGTAGGCGGGGGTTTGTATTTAAAGTGTACAGTATGGGCGTGCTTAGCTGCGCAAATACGTGTTGCCCATACGTACGTGTGCGGATCACTGCGGTTACGTTGGCAAAAGTTAAGGTAGGGTTTGGAAAGCGGATCTTGACAAAATACGTACGTTCAAGGGGTGTGCCGAGGGGAGTGTAACGAATTTACGCACACGAAAATATGCTATGCGAATAAACGTACGGCAAACGTAGTTCTGGATCTACCCCAATGTTCTGTACCCACAGAGCAGAGAATGTGAAGTGTAGACTGATGGAATCTTGTAATCTGATGGAATTCTGGGAGTAACTACTTCTACTACATATCCAGCACTCTGCAGTCTGCATCTGAGGTTAGTTTGGGCTGATGGTTATTTTGTCCTTTAAGCCGAAAGAATAATGTTCCCTGTTTTTATACTGCCGGTATATAAACGAATACTACTTATCATTTGAAGCTTCAAAATGCTCATCTGTCTACTATATGTGTGTGCAACGAATTTACGCGCACGAAAATACGCTACGCGAATAAACGTACGGCAAACGTAGTTCTGGATCTACCCCATTATTATTATGATTATATAAATAACATCCATTTCCAGAATATTTTTTATAAAGAAAAACATTTTAACAATACAGAAAATAGATTATATGGAGTTGGTGCACTACAGGGCCCAGCAAGCCCAGGCTGTCATTGGTAGCTTGGACCTGCTGGCACTTTTAGCACTGCAGACACCAGCATGGTCCTGGCAGCATTGGCCATGCTGGTGCCTGTAGTATTATACATTAAGCTATTCATGGCAGCCTGAGCTTGCTGGAACCTGTAGTAAGTGATAACATGCACTGCCACTCAGAACCATTACAATAGATTAAAATGGGACTCTCTGAGGAGAGAACACACTGGTACAGTCTTTTAGTAACCGCTACGGTTATAAGTGACTGAGGACGGGATCCTGACCTCTGTGTGTTTATCGCACGCATGGAAGTCTGTCAGTCCGCACGGAAGAGGGGCGTGCATTCTCCTGTCACTCCCCTCTCTTCTGTACGCAACCACATAGCAGCCTTAAGCTCCTCTTGCATATCAGCCATCCATACAACTGTCGATCTGCACATAACCCCTAAAACACACCCCTACCTGTATAATTTAAATGCCCCGCCCACCTTAAGGAGTTCCGCCCTGTCGGACAGATCTCCAAACATCTAAAAATAAGTTTGGTACGTCTGGAGATCAGTGGTGGACCATCTAGCATGCGCATTGCCAGTAAAACAGCTAAATTCCGACTCTAACGTGCAGGATTCAGCTGTCGTGTGGGGGCAAGTATCTGGTCCTAAGTGGCAAGTGCTGGACCTTACTTTTATATTGATTTAAAAATGGACCGCACATGCGCAGTGCTACCTGTCAGCCTTACTCATGAGAGAAGCGGGAAACACAGAGAGCTCCTCTATAACATCTCCTGCACTGAGATGTCTTTCTCCTGACAGCGGACAGAAAAATCTTCACACACTTAGAAGTTAGATCAGTCAAGATATAGATTATCGTAAATGGAACCCCTAGATATTATGGCCCGGATTCACATCACTGCACGTGTTGTACATATGGTCTTAAAATACCAATAGTAGCTACTACGCATACGAAGTAACTATTTTACGTAGATTGCGTATATTGAAATCTACGTAATGCAACGATACACAGATTACGTAAAATAGTTACCACACATGCGTAGTAGCTACTATCGGTATTTAAGACCGTTTGTGCCACACGTACGGTGTTGTGAATCCGGGCCTATATTTATAGTTATTAAAAGAATATAAGGGAATTGAGAAGCGTGATTTGAGTTTTGTACTTTGAATGGTGCAAATTATTTGCATGTTGTCAATAAAGCTTCGAACACACAAAAGTGCGACATGAACTAAAGACGATGTTTCGTAACTCTCATTGCTAAATGCAGATAGTAGCTAATTATTGTGGCTGGATAATGTTATTTCTAGACAGCAGACGCTGTAGAGTGGGAGGAGTTATGATGTGACACGGAGGCACAGGCTGACTCACCAGCACTTCTAGTGGTGCATTTAGGTTACAGCGGGATCTAAAAAGATCGTTAAATAGGCAGATCCACCTTGTGCATTCAGTTAAGTATTACACTGTACCTCTCCGCTTTCCAAATGAACATGAATTCCCCCATTGGATTCCATGGGAGAAATGAATGCGAAGACTTGAAGACCTGATTCACACTTAAGAGTGAGTTAGGTACGTGCAGATGCGCACCTAACTCACTTTTCTAGCCCCCGACCCGCCCCCCGTTTTTAGGTACCTTATGGCTTAGTACTTACGAGTGCCATAGGGCTACCTTATCTCTCCCTGCAATGTCCGTAGGGAAATTGCACCTCTTCGCTTCCCTCCTGCCCTCCCCAGCTAATCTAAATCCCTCCCCCCTCCCATATCTGTCTAAGAAGGCCCCAAGGCAGCATTACGTCGCCTCTTTTTATGTATGTCGCTGCGTGTGGTCTGTAAAGACTGCACCTACACTATCTACGTGCCTATCGGCTATGTAGATAGCGTAAATTACCTACTATGCTTGCGCAGTAGGTAATTTCGGACACATATGCACTAAAGAAGCCGAAGATTCTTAAGTGTGAATCAGGTCCTGAATGTGAAAATAATAACTGTGTGCTATTCATACAGAAAAGGATAAACAAAAGATGGCACCTTAGGATGGCACAATACAGTAGTGTAGTGTAACCCTTCAAGGATGGCAGGGAAAGATCAATTCAGTGCTCCAAGCTTTCTACTCAATGCCGTGGCAATAATCAGCTGGGTCTTGGTATAATGCATTGTGTTAGCTCTGTATGAGGACGTCACAGTGGGGCACCCTATATATTCAAGGTTCCCTTGTTTTGAGTTGCCATAGGGATGATGTCATGGGTATGATGTCATTGTTATGATACCATGGGTATGATGGGCAGTGTGATGTCATCATACAAAGCTCTTCAGACTGGGCTACAGTAGTAAAGTACGAAGATTACAATAAGACCTCTGGGTCCCAGTGGAGTCGCCACTCCACCCTCCCACCTGCACTCATGGAAGCAAGCTGTCATAGGCTGGCAGCTTAGAGATGGTCTTCATCTGGCCCCATCCAGCTTCGGGCCCCTTCTGCTTGCTACAAGGCTTGACCCGGTTAACTTCCACCCCTGGATGCAGTGACTGGGCTCGAACTAGAGGTGAGCGTACGCCAGCTGCCGTGACGTTTCTCTGCGTGATTTGCTACTGCACATGCTCAGAACTGCAGAACACACAGACACGTCCATTTCAGATCAGAACGCAACTCGAGCTGCTGCGGCTGGTGTTCTGAAGGGCGTGTCGTGGGAGGAAAGACGAGGAGGGACGTAGTGCCCAGATATGAAGGCAGAAGGAAATAAGCACAGTTTGAGTCAAGACATTTGCGTGTGGGTCCCTGTTGTGAATGGCCCTATATCGATAAGGCATAGCAATCGATCCCCGGAGCACTGAACACAGTGTTCCGAAAGCTAAGTAAGTTTTCCCCAACCCACTCCCTAACCCTAACCTAAGTCTCACCCCCCCCCAGAATAACCCTTATTTCCCCCCCCGCAGCCTAAACATAAGTCCTCCCCGCAGCCTAAACCTACGTCCCACCTGGCAGCCTAACCCTAAGTCCCCCATGCAGCCTAACGCTAGGTCTCCACTGCAGCCTAACACTAGGTCTCCCCTGCAGCCTATAGGTCTCCCCTGCAGCCTAACAGTAGATCTCCGACGGTAGTGCTTCCGAAAGTGAATGGGTGAGTATGCTAATCGCATACTCGCTCATTCATAAAAAAATAAATTCTTACACTGCTGCCATTCGCAATAGGGACAGCTAAAAAGCAACTTTCGTCTGTCCCTACCTAATAATGCAACCTACACAGCGGGAACTCGCAACGAAAACATTTGTACCACACATAGGTCATGTCTAAATCCAGAGGCAGAGCTGGCTCTAGGCCAGTTGGAGACTAAGGCAAAAATTGCAAAAATTGTGACCACCAGAACATTGCAACTTCGGTCAGAAGCGTTTTTTTTTTCTTTGAGTATCTTTTCAGGGCCGGATTTCAGATAGCCCCAAACTCCCTGGCGTCACCCATAATGCACTGCGTCCTGGACGTGGCACTAGCCTCCAGTCACCCCTGCGTGTTTGCTGGGTGAGAAAGAAGAATCTTAAATCACTCCCCCGAGCCCTATCCAGATTACAGAGCTACCGCCAGTGAAATAAAATGTCTCTCCTGTGCTACCCGTAACTAGAAACGCACCTAAGAACGGGAATCACTATGGCCTTATGGAAAAAAAATGGGTGGGGGTAAAAGATGTAGGCAGATAGATGGGAATAAGCAGAAGAGAGGAGAGGGGTAGGGAAGGGAAAAGGGCCTTAAGGGGCTATTCCGCTATTTATTATCCCCATTTTACGCAGGGATGGTGCGGAATTCTTAAGGTGGGGCCCTGCTATCTTAAGCCTATTACGTGTGAGTGGTGTGGCCTCTCCTCACCCTCGTGAGACTCAGAACACAGCAGGGATAAGATTTCTCGGGGGCGGATGACTGGATGTCCTGAGGGAGGAAAATTTCAATTGAGCAACAGAATTAGAGTTAAAAGATAAAGCAGAGCCGGATTCAGAGATCCGTTTTTTGAAGGTACACAATTATACGCACGCACGCCGCAAGGTGACACCCATGACACTCCCCTTACACCCTTATCCCTACGTGTGTAGTTACAGGTGTATGTTAAGGTACGTACATGCGGACTATCTAACCGCGCCTTCAAATGCACATTTCAATGCATCCCCCAACCAGTGTCACTTAACTTTGAGCTTACGGATTTCAATCCAGCCCCTCTGTACGTATATGTCTCAAAGTGCGATTCACAACTGCGTGCCTAAAGGACTTCCGTGCGTAAATACTACGTAACTTGCACTGAAAAAGTTACTACGCACGCAACTCCACGTGAAAACGGATCTCTGAATCCGGTCCAACGTTTCCCAGCTCAACTCTTAATCTACAGTTAGTAAAGTTGTTCGGTAGCCCTGTGCTATAAGCCAAAGTATTTGTACTTAAATCTGTTTTTCTGTCACTCTCAAACTCTTGATCAGTGCCTGGATAAATAGTAACAATGACTACAGACGGGTTGCAGGATATTGTAATAGCAATACACAGATGTACAGGCTAGTAGTTAAGATACTATCGGTGTGTGAAAGGTTCCAGTGCATTGAAAGAGTCACAGTAAGAGGTGTCCCTGTAGGCTGTGTGTGTGTGTGTGTGCACTGACTAGTCAGATCATAGTCTTGCATGGTACATTTGGACATGAATGGTTGGGTTAAACCCCTTCCCCCATTTTACTTCAACAAATTCCCGCTCTGCAGGAGGTCCGACGGGGTGGATGAAGTTAATTAAGCACAAAAGAAAAGCTTTTCCTTCTACTGTGAGCACATGCGTGTGAAATATCTTATTTGCTACATTTTTTTATTATAATACAGATTCATTTATTAAGTCGTAATGGGCCAAATCCTAAACTACGTACGCGAAAGATTTTACGCTAGGAGGAGAGGAGACACAAACAGTGTTATCCTCTGCCGACACCCCCCGCTGTGATGTCACTGTCACTGGATGGCGTCCCTTTCATATTTCTTTTTGGGGGGGTGAGATGCCCCCTCGATCACCCCCCTTCAATGCCTATGGGAATATACAGCTCACAGACTGACTCCAGGGGGCTTGATGATTACATACTAGAGAATGTCAGCTAGAATCTCCATCTCCACTTTTTTAAACCCGCAGTTTAGTAAATCTGGCCCCATGTGTCATTTATAATCACACGTAGGTGATTGCTCAGCTCTTCCCCTAGTGGTAATATGTAACTTATGCCACTGCTATGGATACCCTCTACAGACTGCACCCCACAGATTATCTCTCCTCAGCTCCTGTAGCTAGGAGTGTAAGTCAGCTGTCAATTGATACTGCGCATTCTTCTGCATCAGAGCGCAGCATTGTGCATCTGCGGTCCGTGCGGAATTTATCTTAAGCAAGGGGATCGGGTCACTTAAGTACACCCATCAAGATAGGCATGATGGGTGTACTTAAGTATTAAAATTGTACAGTATGGGCTGAGTTTAGACTTTACGTGAGATCTAGGGCCAGATTTACTAAGCTGCGGCTTTGGAAAAGTGGAGATGGTGCCCATAGCAACCAATCAGATTCTAGCTCTCACTCTCCTATTACATACTAGAGAATGTCAGCTAAAATCTGATTGGTTGCTATAGGCAACATCTCCACTTTTCCAAACTTGCAGTTTAGTAAATCTGGCCTCTAATATTCTGCAGGGACTCAGGGAATAACCGCAGTTACTTGTGGATTATTTAAGGTAGGGTTCTGTACATGGATCCATCATCTGCACAAAGGAGACGGGGGTACCCTGTTCTCCTACGTACATTTTTAGGAATAAATAATTCCACACATTAGCCTCAGTTGTGGCCCATCCAGTCTGTTCAATAAAAAAAAATAATTCCATCCTTCAGTTTATATGCATATCTTCATGTTAGTTACTATGGTGACAGCCTTTGTTGAAGATGCAAATAGTTTTTAAAATATCAATGAATTCATTTAAAGCAGGTGAGTGTGACATTTGGAAGCTCAGGAATGGATTAAATTGTACCTAATGGAATTGGTCATGTTGGAGGGTCTACTATACATGTTTACATCCTCTACTTTTGCTTTGTATGGTTACTACTATGGTTGCTACTTCTCTCTTTTTACTACTAATTCCTTTCCCTGAGCAACCAAGCATCTGACTGGCCTTTCTCATTGCTTTGTTACATTGTTCAGTACAGTTAAAAAAAAAACTATTTTCTATGTTTCTATGACGATTCCTCCTGTCTACATAGATCATCACGCTGGCCCTGATTCAGAGATTGAAAATAAGAACTTAAAGTTACACCTAGGCTAAACCATGTTGATTTCAGGGGAGTCAAATTTCATTTGTTGCAACAGTATTATAGTTAAAAGGTGATGTTTCCCAGCTCAAGTCTAAAAGCATTCTCCCTGCATGCATAGAATATAATTAACTTGACTCCCCCTGAAATCAACATGGTTTTGCCCAGGTGTAACTTTAAGTTCTTATTTTCAGCCTCTGAATCAGGCCTGCTATGTTTACCCTCTTGATGTGTCTACCTGTCTTTATTGTCATCTGCATAAACAGCAGTAATAGCACCCTGTCATGCCACAGTCAGCTATAACTTGAAAATTACGTTATTTACCTCGGCTTTAGCTTTCCTTTCATAGTAATTCACCTAGAGAGTAATTACAGGTTACTTTTCCCCATTATTGTAGAAAATGAGCTTACACATGACTTTATGTAAGACGACAATGTCTACAGAGGTTATATAGTAAATAATAATTATTATATTCACCCACAAGTGGAGTTGAGACATACTTCAAGTCAAGACACTGAATGTTAGCAAACCGTTTAAATATCTGTGTGCAGAAAAATATGAGGTAATGTGATACCAAAATAATAATTTGTAAGGTCCAATAATGGTCCAGTACAAGTGGGTAATTTACATAAAAAATTTCAGATGTGAACTGGGTCCTAAAAATAAAAATATACACATTTTCCATAACTCGAGAATTATTATTGGGAACATGTACCAAAGTAGCCGTTAGCCAAAAGCAAATTGGAGAGAACTGGGAACGGGCTGCTGGGGCCTGCGTGGACGGACACCAGAGGGGATGGCCTGTGGCACCATTAGGGTTAGGCTGCGGGAGATGGCAAGTTAGGGTTATGCTGTGGGAGGTACAGGGTTAAGGTTAGGGTAATAAAAGGAGTAAGGTTAGGGTTAGGATGCAGGAGAGGGAGGATTAAGGTTAGGGTAATAGAAAGGGAGGGTTTGGGTGAGGGTTAGTAAAAGGGATGAGGTTAGGGAAAAATCTTACCTTTCATCCTGACACGTCGCTGGATCAACTTCTTCTGCAATCGCTAAGAGACTGCTTTGGAAAATCAGCAGTCACATCAGACAGGCAAACCACATGTCCATATATATAAGATATGCTGGTAACACCATCATAGAATACCCAGAATGTGGGTGCTATAACATTCAGCACAGAGCTCAATTCCATAGTGGCAGTGGATTAGGTTGTGGTTAAATGATAGTAAAGGTGCATACACACTATACAATTATCTGGCAGATATCTGAAAGATCTGGCTGTTGGAATGAAAATGTGGTAATGAATAAGAGCAACTGACAATACTATTTGCTCTCATCTACTACCAGATTTCCATTCCAACTGCCAGATCTTTCAGATATCTGCCAGATAATTATATAGTGTGTATGCACCTTAACAGTAGCTTTTTTTTATAACAATAGGCTGAAAGGCTCTGCTTTTAGAACACCCTGGTGGACCTACATTTTTACTTGGAAAACAAATGGCATCATAACTATGGCATATTGCCACTGACAGGAGTGTGGGTCCCCGTTGCGCCTTCACAAACAATTCTAGAGCTGAGAGAAAAGATACACATAATAAACAAGGATGGGCCCCTGTATGTCCTCCGATTTTTAGACAACTGACATTCCTAAAAATATCAGAGGTGGTGGAAATGTGGAATATTACATTTGTAAGGAAGCCAAATCATATCTTCAATATATGAAGGCCAGCCCTTGCCATAATTTATGAGTCAATGTGGGGAAATGATTGGGTTGAATATAAAGCTCCAGAAATAAAAATGTTTACAGTGAGCTGTATTTCCAAAAACACATTATATTTGTATTATTTTATAGCCCTACCTTAATGCCCAGTATCAATAATGTGTATTTAAATACTTGCTAGGAGGGAGAAAGAAGATGTAGTGGTAAATTGTAAGTACGAATGTAACTCAAACCCTTACCCTAATCCTTACACTAACTCTCTCTTTCCATTACCCTAACTCTCCTCTTCCATTACCTTAACCCTGACCCTCCCTTCCTGCAGCCTGACCATGAGACTCTTCCCAGCAGCCTATCCCTAATACTCCCTTACCCACAGCCTGATCCTAAAATTCCCCTCCCCACTGCCTAACCCTAAGACTCCCTTCCCCGCTTCCTGTCCCTAAGACTCCCCTCCCTGCTTCCTGTCCCTAAGACTGTCCTTTCATTACCCTAACCCTCCCCTTCCATTATTCTAACCCTCCCTTTACATTACACTAACCCTCACCCTCTCCACCCCGCAGACTCTATCCCTAAGACTCCCCTCCCCACAGCCTAACACTCCCCATCCATTATCCTAACTCTTCCCTTCCATTACAGTAACTCTAAGACTCCCTTCCCTGCAGCCTAACCCTAACACTCACTTCCCCGCAGCCTAACCCTAAGACTCCCCTCCCTACAGCCTAACCCTAAGTCACCCGCGGCGGCGCTTCAGAAAAAGAATCGGTGATAAAAAAAATTCTGAAACGGCTCGCCTTCGAAATAAGGATAGCCGAAAAGCATCGAACAGGTGAATCTCATACTCTATTATATTCTAACACTGCTGCCATTCCAAATAGAGACAGCCGAAAAGCAACTTTCGTCTGTCCATATTTCGCAATGAGAGGATTCGCAGCAGGGACTCGCAAGGCACTGACAATTACGATCGACAGTGCTTGTAGCATTTTATTGACTACCATCCTATTTCCAAATTTTGCACCACAATAGATACAGATCACTGATCTCCAAGTTGTAAGTGAAAGATGCCACTTCCTCTATATAGAGGCTTACATGTGATACAGACAGGGTATCAAAGGGTTACTCAACCTTTTCTGTATCTGGACACTGCATTATATACAGGAGATTTCCCTGCTAATGTCTAATCCTCTCTGACTTCCTTTCACTCTCAAAGACAAAGAAGTGAAAGGGTTTGACTGAAGAACACACACACAGACAGACCTCCATCTGCTCAATTGAGAGCTTTACCATACACATATTGCCAATATTCATACCTCAATGTAGGTGCTGCATGATGTCGAATTTGGGAGGGAAATTAGACAAAGTAGTCACAGGAGCAGATGATTGGTGGTCGGGTATCCTGATTTTTAAGCAAGTTTAAAAATCATTTGACCTGACCAGGTGACCAGGAATGGATGTATCAAACACACGCACTTATTTAATGTCAAGCCAACAGGATGGGCAGAGGTTTAATTGCAAGCTGATTGCATAAGTGAATACCTAACTGTAGTTAGGCGTTTATAACTCAGTACACAATGACAAACATTTTAAGTTCACTATTAATTAGGTAAAGACCATTGTGCACTATTGTGCTAACCTATGTTAAGTGTACATAATGAATGGTTCCTCACACAGCAAATAGTCTGACTAATATCCTCCAATCTCTACTCCTGAATGCCTCCTATGTTCTCTTATACAATCTGTTTGCTGCTAATATACCTGAAGTACCTCTTAGGAATGGCCTTAGGTTCATTAAAACACTGAACATACTCTGGACTGTTTGCTATGTTGCAGTGCTCATTACATGAATTATTATGAAACGATTCCTCTCAATCTCCTTGCCAGTCATGAATCTGAGTCTAAAGGCTGGCCATACACTAGGACGATTATCAGTCCAAACAGGGGGCGGGTCGATAAATGGGACAATTTCCCGCTAGGGAAATGTCCTGTTATTGTTACGGATTCTCCGGACTGGATAGTATACAGTACACAAGAAACAGACAAAAGAGGAATCGGGTAACTCACCAGTATGTAGAGCCTGCGCCCGTCTGGAGTTTTCGCTAGAGCCCCTGATGGTGGGGATAGACTGGAGCTGATGAGACTTCTTCAGGATACAAACCTTAGAAGATACCCGGAACAGGAAATGGTACAGCAGTGGCTATTGCAGGGAGTAATACAGATAAGAATCAGCCGAAGCTGCGCTTCACACAGCGTGGTTTTCGGCTGATCCCTGTCTATACTACTCCCTGCAATAGCCGCTGCTGTATATCTATGTGATAAAGTGAATGTAATCTATAAACACCGCAACCTCTACAGCTGGATAGTTCCACTCCCAGGGGGTACAAACAAGAACCCCTAACTCTAAAAGACCCACTGTATACAAACCAGAGAGAAATTAAAGATATACAGAAATAGTGAATGTCCGTGTAGATTTTTGCAAATGATTCACAAAAGGGTCTATACAAAGTCTATGAATATTTGAGATCTTCGTTACTTCTTATTTCTATTTTTCAAAAACGTTCACTTCTCTCTTCCTTGTAGAAGATAAGTCCTCAGGGAAAACAGAGAAGAGCAACCTCGTGTGATACCGTCAGATAAAGGTAAGTGTGTAAGAAATACTTCTATTACTCACAATCCTCCTCTCTTGGTTCTTGGCAGAGCAGACACTAGGCAGTTTCTCCACCTTCCTTCTCCGTCCTTTCTTTAATCAAAGATCCTTCTTTATTTCCTTCCTCCTGCTCTTTTTTACAATTGGCCGTCCTTTTTTATCCCTTCTCCTTCTCTACTCCAGGGTGACGACTCCTCCCAGCATCCAGAAAAGAAAAAGAGACAGCACAACCTCAGGTAATAACGCTTGACACAGAGGATTGTTAAAATATATACTCACACTTTATTTTTCTTGTGTCAAAAACTCTAAGTCTGGTCTTTAGTCTTTCTATGTTCTTATGCTTTTTTCCAGGGGTTTTCAACTTCCTTATGAGGGATCTGGTCAAGAGAAAAGAAACTTCATAGTGCAACAACGTCTGCCCGACAACCTCCACACACCTGTATGCACTCACTTCTCCTCCGTCTTGTTTATTGTGCCTCTATGAGTGTCTTTACAGAATTCCACCGTATTTTCCTTAATGCATATGCAAAACAATAGAGGTTCCTCTGAGAAAACTCTTTAATTGCAATAAAACATATAATAAAACTGATGAATAAAATAATTGTTCAGTGGTCTCCTTATTTTTAGGGAATCCCTTAGTAACCCCGGGTAAGGTAACACCACTGCTCTGCAAATTAATCTATCCTCCAAGATGAAAAACACTTAACCAGTTACCAGATAGAAAAAGAAAGGGCCCTTTATCTGGATAACGCAAAGGGGGAAGAGGGTTCAAATCACAATGCCAGTGAACGGGTTACCACCTCCTATCCCTAAATCACAATGCCAGTGAATGGGTTACCACCTCCTATCCCCAAATCACAATGCCAGTGAATGGGTTACCACCTCCTATCCCTAAATCACAATGCCAGTGAATGGGTTACCACCTCCTATCCTCAAATCACAATGCCAGTAAATGGGTTACCATCTCCTATCCCTAAATCACAATGCCAGTGAATGGGTTACCATCTCCTATCCCTCTTCCCCCTTTCCGTTATCCAGATAAAGGGCCCTTTCTTTTTCTATCTGGTAACTGGTAACCAGCTCCTGATTGTACATTAAGATTGCTCAATGTTATGTGTCAGACAAAGCTGATTGTAGGATTTTTATTGATGGGACGTTTAGAGTGTAAATGGGGCAGCCAATAGTAATATTCATTAAATATTATTCTGTGTATAAAGCTGCAAATGTTACATGAACATATAGCATAGCGCTAAACAAATCAGACACATTGGGCCGGATTTACGAAGCTGCTGGTTTGGAAAATGTTGCCCATAGCAACCAATCAGATTCTAGATTACATTCTCTAGTATGTAATTGGATAGCTAATTTTTGCTGTTCTTAACAAACTTAAGAAGGCCAAATGCAGCCTCATCTTGCTGTGCGTACAGTATGTATCTTCTTAAGTTGCTTAAGAACGAATGTACATAGCAAACCATGCCCTGTCTGCCTCATTTAAGTGCCTCCCAACACCCACTTTTCTTATCTTCCTTCTTAACTTTTCCTAGCAAGCCCCTTCTTACTTATCTCATTATGAACGGTTTTATATATCGCTCTTAAGGGATCATCGTTCTTAAATCCTACATAGATTGAGTAAATAAAGGTACTACGCATACACAGTTTAACCGTTCTTAAAATTATGCACATAAACAGCAGCAGCTTTTTAACTGTTTGATGAGATATGAAAGAAGGGGCGTGCCATGCCAAGTTAAGAAGGAAGATAAGAAAAGTGGTTTTACTTTGACCTTCCTCGCAGTTCGATATGATTTTGTTCACCTTTTTTTCCCTGACTCTCTAACTCTCAAGCAGCCTCTTTGCAATCTCTTGTCTGTAGAACAAATGATTCTTGTATTTTTTTCCAGTCAGGTTGCACCACTTTTTCCCAAAAAGTAAAATTTGATCTGTCCCCCAATTCCCAATCAGATTTTTGCTGTAATTTATTAACTACATTGGTCAAAATGGTTGCTGGGGTCTGATTGGCTGCTACAGGCAATACCTCCTCTCTCCCTGTTTATAAACTTTGGAAAAACTACTCCACAGGGCTACCTTATCTTTAGGTTTGTAGTCGTGCGGCTAATTAAGAATGTTGCACCCAATCTTCTTATCATCGTTCTTAAGATTTACCGGCACACCCCGTCCTTCTTAAGTCATTATGAACCTTGAGGAAATAGATTCATAATGGTGATTCAGAGCCGTCCCGTTCTTAAGTTCTACGTAAATTGCGTATATTAAGTTACTACGCCTGCGCAGTATATCCCTTCTTAAATATACGCACCTAAAAAGCTGCATTTTCTTAATTGTGAATCAGGTCCTTAGTTGTTGAGTTCTGCCTTAGTATATCAGCTAATGTGTTGTCCTGTTGCTGATGATCAGGTATACGCCTAATGCAGGTTATGTGAACTCTGCTGTCTATTTCTTGTGATCTCTGGAAAAATTCCTTACACGATAAGTCACTCAGAATAAATCAGAACACTTCAACACGTGGATGTTTATACAGTCCTGTTAAGGCTACATGCGGTATGAGATATTGGGTAAGATTTGCCACTTGGAATGCATTCGCCCTAAGGGAATGGTAAATCTGAAGGCAACACATGGTGTAGTCCAGCAAATGGATGTGTTTCCTAAACTGTTACACACATACAGGAGCTAATTAATCACAATTACGGATCTCTCCCTGTATGTTTATATAAATAGCGACGTGCTCACTACTTGTCTATACTTGCTGCAGAACTTGACACCGGGGATATGAACATTGTTGAAATTGATGTTTTGAATCATACCTGGACCATTAAACAGTGAAACAAGAACTGTTACTGCATAAAAACAGAATAGAAAAATAATAATTGCATGTATTAGACATTGCTGCTCCCCATTCATATGATTGCATTCAACAAGTAGACTGGACACTGCTTAAAGGTGGTCAAGGCATGGAAGACATTACACATTATACCCAAGGCCGGATTAATATTAAACAATGCTCCAAGCACAGCCCAGCAAAACAGCCTTCTATTGTCTAATGAACAATACAGTAATATGCAATAAGTGCTGAATGTAAATGAGATGAAATATTCAGTATTGTTTAAAGCCAGGTTCCAGAACTATATTATATATGATATATATCAGTAAGTATTATAAGCACATTGGACCTGATTCACAGGTAAGAAGTTGCTGCTATATGAGTGCGTATTTTTAAGGAACGGTTTAACTGCACATGCGCAATACCCTTATATACACAATCTACGTAGGATTTAGGAATGATGATCCCTTAATATAGATTTACAAAGCCGTCCATAATGTGATAAGTAAGAAGGGGTAAAGTTAAGAAGGAAGATAAGAAAAGCGGGTGGAGGTGGCGGTTGGGGGGCATTTAAATGGGGCAGACAGGGCGTGGTTTGCTAAGTACGTGCAATCTTTTGAAAGATACATACGCTCGGGAAGATAAGGCTGCCTTTGGCCTTCTTCGGTTGGTTAGGAACAACAAAAACGAGGGCGTGTCAAGTTACCATGCGTATAATTGCGAACCCATTCGTTCTTATCTCCCTTTTTAACTGTGAATACGGTCCATTATTATTTTTATACTAAGGCAGTGGTTCCCAAACTGTGCGCCGCGGCTCCCTGGGGTGCCGCAACATGAACTTGAAAAAATATGGAGACCCTAAGGGTGCCTCGTACTTAGAAAGCTTGGGAACCACTGCACTAAGGGAAACAGAAAAACTCAAACTTTCCAAAAATATTTATTTTGTATAAAAATGTTATTGTTGCCGTAATATTAATTAATTTATATTTTAAACGTTTTCTATTACTTTTTTATTGCAGTCCTCATTTTCCTCTTCAATACTGTAATGATATTAATTGCATTATATTACTATTTTATTATTATTTATTATGATGATGATAACTATGATGATGATAATTATTATTATGCTGCACTCACAAAGTTGCTTGAGTCCCCATGTAAGATGCCAGTGTACTCCTATGACACTCCCCTCTCACAGATTTTAGCTGACCTACCGTAACTTTTTGCGCACTTAGATTTGTGTGGAACGCACTGACGTACAGAAGTGCTTAACCCTGCCCATACTGTACTATTGAAATGCCCCCCCCACCACCTACAACGTACAGAGAGCTAGCGTATGGGACTCTGAACATATGGAATTGCGCTCTATGCGTTCAGAGTACTAATGCATAAAACATCTGCTGTGTGTATGTGCAGTGCATAGAAACAGAAAGTGACAGCCGGTAAGTGCGCTCGCAAAGGGCAAATTAAGTATGTCACTTGCGTAAGTGGGTTGATAATATTGGGCCTGATTCAGACTTAAGAATGCGATAGGTACATAAATATACGCACCTAATAGCAATGAAGCTCCCTCGACACGTCCCCGCTTTTCAGGTTCTTATGTGACTTACGAGTGCCATAGGGCTCCCTTAACTGTAGGTTCGCATTTGAATGCGTAGGGATAGTACTTAGGAACTTAACTGCATAATCACACCTTCATTTGGTCATTTAAATGCCTCTCTGCCTACTTGGTACTTTTTGCGTATGTTATTACGAACCTAGAGACTTTAGGTGCGTAATGTATAAGTACGTAATTTCATGCGTAAGTCCAACGTAAACAGCATTTAAAACTTACTACGCATGCGCAGTGTATCCGTTCTTAAATATACGCACCTAAAATTACGCATATTCTTAAGTGTGAATCAGGCCCATTAATTCTAGATCTGATTCATCATAATGATCATTAT
>WWET01004222.1:26028-49610 GCA_011038615.1 Limnodynastes dumerilii
GCTTGTATATTATTTATTTTCATGACAAGCTTGGCACACAGTGAAAGGACTTCATTTCAAATGTTTTTGAAAGCTGAAAGTGTTTTCAAATTGTCGAGTGTGTGAAGTGTTATTTGTCTCTCTGCTCCAGTTTAAAATTATAGCTTACACTGGACTGAGAAAAATTCAAATAGGAATCAATATAAAACTTGACAAAATGTACATTGACTGCAGTAAAGATAAAAAGAATGAAATCTTGTAAACTTCTTCTTAGGCATATACGAATCAAAATGTTTACTGTCGTGTAATAAAATAGGCAAACTGTTGTATAGACAGTACTATAACATATTAGGGGTGGTAATTTATAGAAAATAAAATATACCTTGGTTTTGCATTATTACATTTCATTAATTAGACCAGCACACATGAATAGGCATAAGAGAGCTCTGCATGGAAGCAGGAAACATATTTGCTTTATATTATTCTGATTGGTTACCACTGACCATATTCAGATTGGTTACCGCTGGCAACATTTCCAGCTTCCCTCAAGAAGTGGCAAGCAAACACATTATATGTCACACGTACACTGGAACAATATTTTGAAATTACACTGTGAAAAACTGTACACTTCACATCAAAATCCGACCTTGTACTCTTTTTCACTTGATAATGTGTATAGTATTGATTAGTGTAACCTTATTTTTGTTCTGAAAGCTTAGGTGAATGTGTCCATTTTGTGAGCAGGTGTGAGTCTCTAATTAGACACTATTCTGTCAAATGCTTTCAGAATAACTTGTGCTACTGCCTTAATGCAAACCATTTGGTAGATATACAATGTGTAAAGTAATAAACTATGCAAATGTAATAGTATAATAGTAACAAGTATTATATAAGCAAATTATCAACTATCCCCTCTGCTACCAGAGTAGAAAGCAATTCTGAGGTCTTCCTGTTATCCACAATTCCTCTTATCATGCAATCCAGCCTCATTTATGCATGGCAAGGCATCCCAACACATTTTTGATGGTGTTATACAGTGCAAACCATTGTTTTATTAACCAATAAGGGATTAGTTTCATTGTCCATATTTTTAAATTAAACTATGTTTAGCCAATTCCTTTCATTTTAGTCTATTAATGAAAAGAAACTGCATTACATTGTTTATTAAGTCGTTTTCACTTAAGTTTTATTCCTTTGAAATCCTCCAGTGTTTTAAAACAACAAGAAAACATTTATAATTTCCTTTGGTGGAACATTATTACATGTCTTGTATATGTAAACGTGTGGCTTTCCATTAATACCAGCATGTGCTCCCTAAGGAAGAAGTTCTGAGCAATTTACCCGTTCACGGTCTTAGGGTACCCAGGGAGTAGGAAGCCCCTTGAGCCGTCAAAGGGTTAAAATGAGTAATACAATATAATTTAAATGATATAGAATTTATAAAGCAAAGAAGAAAATAATAATAAAAAAAAATATTTTGATATTTTGATGAAATTCACTTAATAGATTGTCTGTTAAACACGGATTTGCAATAATACAAAAAATCTACATTTTACATTATTTCAAGAAAAATAACTTCATTTGAATACAAAAGGATAAATACATTTTATTTTTGCTTAAACTCTAGCCTTTTCTCATATAGGATATCACACGCCTTATTTTTATCATCATGGCGTACCTATGATATACAAGAACTCTTTTAAAGGGAATGGGACCAAGGAAGGGAGATATGTGCGCCACTAACATCGGACAAATAAAATCTTTCAACCAACAAGGGTATACGGAGCGACGTTCACAAAAGCACAGGTGTAAGGGCATCAGGGGACCAATATGGCCACTTTCCTTTACCCATAATGCAGTGGCAGCAAAGAATGACGCTATTTGGTTGGTCCACACACTGGGCAAAAAGGTACACTAACCGTGTGGAAGTGGCAAACAAGTACTTGTTGTCCTTTTCATTTGGAGCAATAAGGGCAATTAAATAATGCAACACATCCTGCCATGGTAGCAGTCCTGCTTGATGCAGCTGTCTTGCTGTGGTCTTCCATATGGATTAAAGGTCCTTACACCTGGAATTACCAAGGCAGCAGTTCTGCTTGAGGTGGCCCTGTTGTAAAAAGGCCTCCTATCTGTTGCAGGTCCTTAAAGCTGGTTCTGTTACCATGGCAGCAGTCCTTGAGGCAGCCATCTTGTGAGCCAGAATCATAACAGTCATGGATCTTTCATTCAAGAATTGATACATATGGCTTAGTACAGTCAGGCCCTCTCAGTTTTAGTATAATTTATTGATCTTTTATATTTATTTTCTCTCTCTTTACCCTTTATGGGAAGTTGTGGGTATATTATTCATGTTCCTTAGAAAGTGCAGAGTAGAGCTACTATTATTATGGAGGTCAGATAGACGTTATTGGAAATAGGCTCTTGCCCAGATTTTGAAGAGCAGCCCCCAGCGTCCAGACATTTCTGTGTTTCACACAATATTCCAGTGTAGCCGTGAGGACACAGGCATCTTACATTGTTTTGGCAGACACCTCCATTTTGACAACGATGCAGTTCATTGTCGCAGACATTTTCTGTGGATATAAAATAAGTAAACAATATTAAATAAAATAAGTGCATATTTGTGAACATATTTTTAGTTTGTTCATGTTTATGTCATAGATTTTAGTTTGAGGTTTACTGACAGAAAGTTTTAGACACAATTCTAGGAGGTGTATCCCATCCATGCACTTGGTGCTAACTTCTGGACTAATACTTACAAAAGCCTTTTAGTCAAAATGCTATATTTTGTGCAAATATGCAACTCTCATGTGCAGAACTGTGCACATAGTTCTATCCCTCTGTTGTTTTATTTAATGGAGGTCGATTGTTTGTTATGTCATGTTGCTCCCTATTCTATAATTCTGACTAGCAAATGGCATTGGATCACCATAACTTCCACATCCTGTGGATGTTGGGGTTCGGTAACTTTCTTCTGAATGGGGCAGTGCACTTAAGAGTTAACAAAGTGGCAGAGCCCAAATGATGAATGGTTCTTAATGTGCTGCTTTCCCAGAGGTTCAGACCTTTCTCTGACAAGCGATTTGTCAAGTCCACGCCATTGGGGAAAATGGTAGTGACAGCAAACGACAGATCCGCACAACCCCCATACACCATAAAGTGTATGAGTGTTTAAAACGGTGTGTTAGAAATCCATTTGACCTTTATTTGTATCTGATTCTTAGCAAAGAAAAATATTTCCATGACATTTTTTGATTACAACAAGAAAAAAAAAAAAGTTACACAATCTTCTAATCATATTTTTATAGCAATTCTCTGTGTCCCCTCCCCTGCTCCCTAAAAAAACCCCACAGACCTTTTCTCATTTCTTCTTTGTACTGTTTGTGGGCACTCTGTATTGGTAGTGTAGGTATTTATTATACTATGCTGAGTCCTCTTATGTAAGTGATAAGCAAATTCCCCTTAGTGTTAGGATTTCATTTACCCTGCAATTCTGTTTCATGCTTTCCGTTCTCTGGGTCATGCTGCTGTTACCTGTTTTTAATCAGTCTTGGATACAGGGGTGTAGGAACCTGGGGGAGTGGGGTTGAGGGGGCAGTTGCCCCCCCATGATTTCTGTTGATTGCGTTTTTGCCCCCCATGAACTTCTACACAAAAGTGGATGGGGATGAATGAAATGACAATGGGGATGAAGCAATAATAGTTTTATTTGAACTCGCCAACTGTTGTCATATCTGTATACCAAAAATGAAGTTATCCTCAGGTTTGTCCTGTGTACATTTTCCTCATACAAACACTTTTTCCCCCTTTCTTAGAAGCCTCACTCATTTTGCTTTCACAATTAGCAATAACAATAACACAATACCGGAAAGCTGCACTTCCCACTGACTGTTCTTGTAAGTTGTACAACAATGAAACAGAGAAAGCGAATGATTGCGGCCTGTGAATTGCTTAAAATGTCAGCAGCAGTCTCATTGGGCCTGATCCAGAGCTACGTTTTCAGTACGTTGCGTATTTACGCTAGCGTATTTACTATGCCCTCCCCTTAGCACTTCCCGTCACATGTACGTACTTTGGCCGTTTTACGCTTCCTGAACCCTACCTTAACTTTACACAGCGTAAGTACTGACGTGCGTATAGGCAGCACATACTTACGAGTCTAAGCACACCCATACAGATTTAAATGTCTCCCCCCGCCTCCGAATCATAATTACGGGTGTCGTATGGCTGTCACACCCCTTTGTTCGTAGTTACGCTGAAGATATGTGACTGGCCCATATGCTCTGAGTTACGTGACGTAACATCTGCCGTGCGCATGCGCAGTAAGTACTAATAGGCACTTTTATGCTAGCAGCCAGCGTAAAATGACTAGCGGACGTAGCTCTGGATCTACCCCATTGTCACCAGATCACAAAGTAGACACTGCTTGCCTTCAGAGTCATAGACCCTGATTCAATTAAACGATGTTGACTTTAAGTGCGATATAAGCTAATTAGCATACACTTTTGAGTGCAAAGTATCATCGTGCCATTCAATTGCAAAGCTTTACGTACTTAAAGTATCAACAGGTTTCACTATTCAATAACCAAACATCGCGGGGATGTAGGAAAAATTCCCGTGATGTAGCAGCAAACATTGTGTCTTTTAATTTGCACCGGAGGGAGGTGCGAATTTGCATATAAGTCAATGTAAAATGTAAAATAAGTCAATGTAAAATAAAGCACCCAAATTTTTTTTGCAATTTTGTAAACAAATATGTCTATTTTAATAATAAATAAAGATTTACAACTTGTGTGAGATTAAATTTCATCATATGTCTTAATCCCCCAGTATACCCCATCATGTGTCTCAAATTCCCCAGTACACCCTGTGTCTTAATCAACCCAGGACACCCCATCCCACCAGCACACCCCATAATGTGTCTCAATCCCTCCAGCACACCCTATCATATGTCTCAATCCCCCCAGTACACCCCATCATGTGTCTCAATCCCCCCAGTGCACCCAATCACGTGTCTCAATCCTCCCAGTACACCCCATCATGTGTCTTAATCACCCCAGTACACCCCATTATGTGTCGCAAGCGTCAAAACAGTACAGGGAGGGAAGGCGCTGCAGGCTCCTGCTGACTGACTCTGCCAACACGTGACAGGCGCTGCCGCAGTGAAAAGTCACTACATCCATCTCAGGGGAGGTGCGAATTTGCATATAAATTAATGTAAATGGAATAATCCCAACAATAAAAACAATAAAAAAAGTAAAAAAAAATTAAAAAAAACCCACAAGGACGCGATTTTTAAATGGTGTTATTTTGAAAATCACACGGTATCGTGGCTGGACAATTTAACACACGATGTGGGCGTTAATTTCTTTAGTACTGAATTGCGTGATGTTGTCTGGACTGAATAGGCGTGATATGCGCAATGTCACATCGGGCCTGATCCAGACCTACGCCGATGCGCTGTGCTTACTAAAGCACAGCGTATCAGCGTCCACTCTTCCCGACACTCCCCCTGTGCGGGCGTATTTACCATTGCTTACGCTGGCTGAAGGCTACCCTAACTTCAGCCCGCGTAAGCAATGGGTAATACGCTTGTGTGTCGCTAAGCCCTCCCTCCCTCATTATATTACCTCCCCCCGCCCACCTTCACTAACCTTAACGTAGGGATGCTAGGGGGACGCCCCCTCCAGCGTTCCTACGCTGTTCCTACGGATGCCCGATCGTTGATCGGGCGTTGCCGTAGCTATGCCGGGAAACATCTGCCCGACGCATGCGCAGATCAGCTTTTCAACCGATCTTACGCTTACGCCCACCGTCCTAGCGACGGCGGGCGGTGGTCTGGATCAGGCCCATCATGACTAATGTTCCTGCAAAATCGCGTTTAATTGAATCGGGGTCATAGAGCCTTTTGCCCCATGAAAATTTTGTTCCTACACCCCTGCTTAGCTGCTATGCATGTGGGTCACCTCCCAAGGCGTCTCCTGGCCAGTGATGTTGGGAAAGGGGCATCTATCTCTCAGGACGTTACCTTTAGAGCTTCTTGGGTGCCGCACACTTCATGCAGTAAGCGGCTGCTCACTCTGTGCATAGTGCTGCTAGCTGACAGGTATATGGATCACACACAATCAGAGCTGTCAGGCAAAATTCTATGTCTTCCATCCATCAGCCAGACAGTGAAAAGCTGTTAGCATGCTGATTAGTGGATGACTGGAGCTATCCACCAATCTGACTGCTGACAGCCTTTCACTGTGTGAAAGGATATGGAGAGACAGCAGGAGACTGCAGGAGAGGTGTGTGTGAGTGTGTGTGTGTGTGGAGTGGGATGGTACATTCAGGGTCACTTGCTTATATGTGTCCCCCAGGCTAATAGTTGTTCACCATCTTCTGCTCCTGTCTACAGAACTTTGAGAGTAATAGCATTTCCATGCTAGCCTCCATGCTTTGTGTCTCCTGATCCTGTATTTGGTAGACTCAATAAGATGGCCATACACTAGAGCGATTATTGGTCCAATCATCCAATTATCAGGTGATTGGGCCATAATTGCTGTAGTGATTGGTCATGGATTTTTCAAACAGGCAGAAATGCTCTTGTACAATTATTTGATCTTTTAAAGTGCTTAAAAATATTGTGTGCTAGCACCCGATTGACCTCTCACTGGTTGGAAATTGTCCCATTTATTGGGTCACCTACTGCTGAAATGGAAAATTGCAATAGTGTATGACCAATCCTAACCTTAGATGTCTTGTACTGCATACAGAGTAATACCTCCTGGTCCTCGCAGTCTTATTTATTGGCTACTGCACTTTGTAATTCAGTATATCTGTAAAAGTGGAGCATCTGCTTTGTGTTCCAGTCTACTAACTCTATTTGATATCTCTAAAGGACAAATCATCCACTCAGTGTTCGTGTCTGAAACTTCTGCATATTATCTAAGCCATTGACTGCTGGCATTTTCTTGGAATCTGTGCTGCCTTTACAGACTGTATACTTACCTGATCAGTAAAATCACCCGCATTACTTCTGAAGACAGTGTTAACTTAACATTCTACTTATCACATACTTTCCAATTCTTTTTGAATATTGGGGAGACACCCTGAAAATTGAGTGATCTCCCTGACTCTATGAAATGTTTGGCAACCTCCTGGATGCTGTTTGCATTTAAAAAGTCATTGTGATATGATGACAGACATCAGAAATTGTGTCCTATTTACCTGCATTGAGGCCTATAGAGATGACCATTAACACGGCTGTAATCAATGACTGGCAGTTAATTAAGACAACGTGACTTAAATAATTAAGACAGAAATGAAAAACACACTTTGGTCTTTGTTAATTAGCTGCAGTGTCACCTACTTTTAACTTTTCTATAAAGATAAAAAAGTCAGTGGATATAATATTTATAGAATTAACATTAAATACTGAAATTATTTATATCTTGACAATTTAACAAACAATAAATACCGATACTAACATTTTTATCGAGAAATCGGTTTCCTGGCAGTGCTAGACACACCCATGGGTGGAGCTATTCACAGGACACACCCTTTTGATGCAGAACCTTAATAGTGCTATCACAATCTCCTGGATATTCATTTGGAAAAGTAGGCAACTAAGGCTGTGCTACATGTCGCATTTTGTTTATTTTGTAACACTTTTACTATAGTTAACTAAGGTTAATTTTATCAGTCCAATATATATTAAAAAACCTCTTATGATAAACCCTTTAATTGATTGGGTCCTGTTGTCGGAAGTCTGTGATGTCTCAAGCACATATACAACACATTTTTGTATCCAGTTCATTAATATTATATTACTTATATTCCAAAGCTTGTGAACACAATAATTGCACAACTCCATATACTATAAAAGTGTCCCATTGTACAGTGCATCTCAGCAAAACATGGAGGTGTCACTGTTATTGCTTCTGAAGCTGTAGGTTGTGTAGACCCCACTCCCCTCCATTCAATGTTCCCCCAATAGTGTATATACCAGCGTGAGGAATGAACAGCAGTGGTAGTAAGTTTCCCAACACTCCTGGCAGACAGGGCAAAACATCTGCCTGGCAGCATGAATATCTCAAACAAATCAAGGTGTAATGAATGCATTAGCAGGAATTTACCATAATTAGGAAAAATTAGGGTTTCTATATTACTAGATTCCGGATCAGTTGGTAGGAGAGTTGGCATCAGAGTTTTTTTGTGACTGTAAAACTCAAGAATGTTCATAGTTTTATAATCAGTCCAATATTAGCCACCACATAAAATATGTTTACAATATAAAAAGTAAAGATACCAATATCTGAAAACATTAAAGATGATCATTCAGTAAAGAAAGGAGGATTCTCATTTGTGCACTGCATAGGCTGCAATAATAATTTACATATTTGCTTGTATGTGTTTGCACTGTGAGCTGCTTCGTTTATAATGATTACTGTAAGTCATTCTAAACCCAATTAGCCTGCACACTGTCAGCAGATAAATCTTTCTTATGCGTCTTTTATGGTGTTTATGGTGTATGTTTCAAATCACCAAAGCATAGACTTTGCTTCTATTATAAACTATTAGCAAAACAAAAATCCCTGTTCAATCAGCAGAGCTGAATAAAGAAAATACATTCAGAGAGAGTAGCCTAGAGTTAAATTCATGGCATGCTATAGAGGCTTATTTACCTCCTCATGATGGTGTACCTAATTAAGCAGGACCCTGATTTCATACTTTGTAAACACACTTATTAGTGTTCTCTTATCTGTTAATCAAGTCTTTACAAACTGAAGACATCTCCTTGTAGGGTCGATTCATCCTGTTAGGATTGTCATGGATCATAACCATCTCCCGTGTCTATAGCCTGCTCACAGATTAAATCAAAGATTCAATTCCTGACAAACCTAATTGACACTTTTCTGTACTTGGTTTTATGTCATTATTACTTATAGCTAAAGAGGTAAAAACGTTACAGCTACGACACTTTCCTAAAAGGAGCCACCTAGAACACAGTCAATCTCTCACTATTATAGTGGTGCACTCTGTCATTTAGTTTTGGCGCCTTCATGGGGCAGATCTCCATGTCCCTCTTGATAAGTACATTTCCCTTAATTTACTTTAAAAGTATCTCGGTTACTTTATTTTTCCTCCGAAGTTAATGGTTTTTTTCTCTCCTCTCAGGGTTCTGTGAGATAGGAATCTTCTCTCTCCAAGCTGCAATTCCCTTATGTTGTATGTGAGTAGGAGAAAAGGAACACATTGTATTTCCAATTTGTAATATATATATAATTTTTTTTTGTGCATAGAATTTCTAGCCCTGTGATTTCATTTATAAAACTAGACAATCCAGGAGAAAAAACTTCCGTTACTATTATATTCTTATCTGTATTTTGTGTTGATCACTGGTCATTGAACATCACTGTATTATGGTAACAAGTTCTGGGGGGATCCTATGTATTGTCTTTCTAGCTCTCTTTATGTTTACTTGTGATCAGTAATTACTGACTGAGAAATTTACCCGAATTACAATCAATTTACAAATTGGTCCAGTTTGTTGAATAATTTACACACCCTGGGGAATCAGACTCATTACAGGGCATCAATGAAGATCAGTAAGGATGGATCGGTATGATTAGAAAAGGAATTATAGCCCCAGGATTGTTTCAGGAAAATGTTTGTGGATGCTACTGCATTACATGTACAATATTTTCTATTATACAATATAATATAAAACGATTTATTTATTTAATTTACATATACTTTTACTGACTAATCGTTGCTGTTGCCCATCAAAGAGTATGATTTAAGCAGTACATATTAATGAAACCTTTCTAACATAGTCCAGTGGTAAACACTAAAAACAGATTGTGATAAAGGTTCATAAAAAGACCCCTTGGTTTCCATATTAAATCACGAGAATATGGTACGTCAAACAGTAACCAGCTACACCCCATTTACAGGACCAACAGAAATATTTGCAGACAAACAGGGTAAGCCATAGTAAGCCATCCATCTAACTAGAATATATTGTCTTCCAATTAAGCTACTATATAAAACTTCACCAACAAAACCTAATTCCATTCAAATATGTCAATGATGTATGTACACATTACAGACGCTGGGTAGGCGTCACAATAGTGGGCCTACATATAGTTCATCACTGCACGCTGTTTGCATATGTACTGTGTGTGCATACTGTGCTTTCACCACCAGATCTACATCAGATCCCATCTGCTGGCAGTTGTTCTGTGACAGGATCAGTCTGAGGGATATTGGGCAGAAGGATTCCTTTTATTTACAGTAAGACTGTCTTCTCTATTTGTAACAATGGGGCTGATCCTAAAGAACGGCCGACGGGAATTACTTACAGCTCGTACATAATTCCCATATATTGAAGGTTGTATGTTACGTAAGTTACGTACACCGGCTCTTACGAAAAGGGGGCTTTCCCCCCCTTTACGCATATCGTATCTCCGCTGTGAAGGCGGAGATAGACATGCTAATGAGGGGACAGAGAAGGTAGGCCGGCCGTAATGACCTTGGGTGCCCGTAAGGCGTCTGTAGGTCAGGATCCGGCCCAATGTTACAAATTACTGCACCACTCTGAAGGCTAATGCAGTGCAGCCCTCTGCAGCGAATGCACGTCTAGGAATGGTGTTAAGGCTTAGGGCGCTTGATGGCTTATTTAGAGCAATTTAGGATTAACCACATGACACTGTTTAGCTGTGTCCCTACTCTGACCCTTGTTGGTTGTTATGGGGAGGGCGGCTGTAATGAGCTTATAGGTGACATGACTTTATTCACATGCAAGACATAAAACAGATTGTGGCACTGTATTCACAGTGTCAGACAGTAGTGCCAGCAGCAACTACTACAACTACTACAACTTAAGATGACCCGGCCCATAGAGACACATAAGAAAATAACCCATTAACCCATCCCCCCTCAACAACTTAATTATGGTAATAAACACATTAAGCACTACCGTATTCTCATGTGTTTTAGTAAAGACTGCAATGTGAATATTTCTAATTTGATAGTTGGCACTAATGTTAAAGTTGCTGACTTACTTGGGCAGCATTTTTGCCCCCTTAATTACCCAAGGGACCCGTCTGTATATGTCCAAGGAAAAGAGCTCTGTTCTCTGTAACATAAGCTTTACATGCTCTGCTCTCGAAGCACCTTGCGAGACAAAGTTCAGCGCCGGCATCCCAGTTCAAACACATTCTGTCTTCTCTTCACACATGGAAACCCCACAAAGCATTCAATTAAAAATAATTATGCATTTGAATCTGGTTTCTCTGTAATTCCTCATTAGCACAGCTCCCTGCTGAATATTCTCCCGTGGCATTTTATGTTATTTATTTATTATTTTCATTTGAGTTTCTCTTTAATGAGGGCAATGCAAGCACTGCCGATGGATTTCCGATACAGACAGGAATATCAAACAACAGCAGTGAGCTGCGGGTGAATTAGTGGTGCTTAACACTTGTTTTTCAAGGGCATACCCTCCACCCGGGGACAAGACTCTAAGATACACAAATTGTTGTTTCCTTTAAGCCGGTTGCTCATATTGCTGGAACAGCACTTATTATCATGCATATGACTATAAATTTGACAGTGCAAGCTCATTTCTGTATGTATCCATATACATGGTGATAAAGCCAAATGGATTTCACATTTACTAGCAGGTCAGCCTATGTTCCGATAATAATACACAGAAAATATAATTGACGTGTCATGAAACAGTTAGTACTAACAAATCATCATGGCAGGAAAAACCCTCTTGGGCATCCCAACTCAGTAATGCTTTAAAAACCAATAGATTAATCCTTTGGATCCTGCGGGAACTGTATATAAAAATGTTTCTGTAGCATACTTGCCATTCACTTACTGCAATGTTGCCTACAATGAATTTCTGTATGACCAACGCTTGAAGTAACAATGCTACTTGCAATGTGTCCCCACATTGTTACATTGGAGGTATAAGGGCATAAGTAAGGATAAATTTCCTAGACATCTTGGTAAATAGTTGAAATAAAATATTTAATCAAAGACAAATATGTAATTCTATAATAAAATACCAGCAGGCATTTGACTAGAGATATAAGTTAAAACAAACACATCTGACAGCAATACAATAAAAAGCTGGGGGCAGCAAGTGGTAGCTAAAAGGGCAAATGCTCTCAAAAAAGCCATTGAAGCCCCACGTATTTTTTAAACTGCTAGAACAACACTTACAGAGGGAGTTGTAGCAAGGGTGACTGAAGTTTGGAGAATGGGAATATTAAACCTAGTAACAGAGTGCTAGTGTTGTTTGGTTACAGCAATTCCACAATACCTAAAAACTTTCCCAGATAGCAAAGCAGGTCAATATAAGCCCTGTCCCTTATCCACCCAGGACACGCCCCTAAATTACATATTTGGTCAAAACAACGCCTCTTTTTGGTAAGCTATCCTGTTCTGTGACACTTAAGTCGGTACCGTGCTGCAAAAAGCTTGGGAGGTATGGTATAGGCTGGAAAGATGGATGTTGCTGCTAACATAAAGGCTATAGTATTTGCCAAAGAATTATTAGAAGTATTGTTGCTGTACAACACTGTTCAAGAGCTGATATGTTCAAAAGCAAAAGAGGAGGAGATCTTTTTACTTAATTTGTTTACTTTCGGAAGTTTGTCTAAAATTGTACTTGGGGTACAGGAGCTCCCACGTTGGACCTGATTCACAGTTAAGAAGGAGATAACAAATAGATTTGCAATTATATGCAAGGCAACTTATCTGACATGCCCTCGTTTTTGTTGTTCTTAACCAACTTAAGAAGGCAAAAGGCAGCCCTATATTCCCGTATGTGTGTTTGTTCGTAAGCTGCTAAAGTCCGCATGTACTTAGCAAACTGCACCCTGTCTGCCCCATTGCAATGCCTCCCCAAACCCACCTTTCTTATCTGCCTTCTTAACTTGACCTGGCATTCCCCTTCTTACTTATCTCATTACAAATGGCTTTAGTAAATCGCTCTTAAGGGATCACCATTCTTAAATCCTACGTAGATTGTGTAAATAAGAGTATTACGCATGCGCAGTTTAAACATTCTTTAAAATATGCATGCAAATAGAAGCTTCTTTTTTATTTTTTATTATTTGTTTATTAAAAACCAAGGAACAAATATGTACACATGTTGCCTTAAAAGAACAATATGTCACAGATCAGGTACATGTTATGTAAAGCGCATTAGAGATCTAATCGGTTTAAAGCTAGGTATCAGGTAAGTATTATTTGCCGAGCTAGTGGGTATTAGTACTATGTAGGTTTTGATGGGGCTTTTGGGTATAGTAATGAAATGTGGGTATGTATGAACTCCCTCCCCTGAAGCCTGACCCTAACCCTCCATCTCCTGCAGCCTGACCCTAACCCACCATCTCCAGCAGCCTGACACTAACCCTCCCTCCCCTGCAGCCTGACCCTAACCCTCCCTCCCCTGCAGCCTGACCCTAACCCTCCCTACCCCGCACAGAGAGTTTACTCCCCTGTCCCTTGGTTCAGCGATAGCGGCGGCAGAGGGGAGGCGGAGCGATATCGGCAGTATTCAGAGTACAGGATGTATAACATATACATCCGGTGTTTAGCGATTTTTACTACTGTGCATGCATAGTAATTTTTTTTATGTAATCTATGTATCTTTTTCTTATGTAGATTGTGTAAATGCGGTCATGCGTAGTCATTTTTTTATGTAATCTACGTATCTTTTTCTACATAGATTGCGTAAATGCGGTGTGAAAGACCGCATTTACGCAATATATGTAAGAAAAAGATACGTAGATTACATTAAAAAATGACTACGCATGCACAGTAGTAAAAAACGCTAAACACCGGACGTATATGTTATACGTCCGGTACTCTGAATACGGGCCATCGTCTTTTCCGAAAGTTAATTGGTGAGGTATGCAGAATACAGGCATACTCCCCCATTCTAAAAAAAAGTAAGTATTCGAAAAAGGGACATCCGAAAAGGAATGTCCCTTTTTCACAAATCAGACTTTCTGGCCGGAGAATGCAACTGATGTTGGAGGGTCTGCATAAGTATTCATATTATGTGAAATTAATTTTTTTTTAGGTGCAGTTATAACTTTGGATATGATTTGATTGGCCCACAATAAACTCAATTATCTTTCTCTAACTTCATTAAGCTGCTCTGATAAAAATTAGAGATGAACACATTTTATCCGAGCTGTATGGGAACATGACATTTCACAGAGGTGATCCAACTGTATAATCATAGAATTGCACCACATCCAGGGCCAGATTAACAATGGGGCTATTGGGACTATAGCCCCAGGCCTCCATCTGAAAATAGGCCCCACACACTGCAGTGCAAAAGGATGAATGTCAGGAAATGACATCCTCCTCCAAAGTATACTATATAGTGTGAGCCCTTGATGATTTTCAGCCCCAGGCCCAAATGGCCCTCAATCCAGCCCTGACCACATCACATTATTTGGTATTAAATTCCACACTGTTATTGTAAGTTCCAAAAATGAATCGATAAAATGGGAGACACAGGGCAAGTGTAGAGAGTTCCATATATAACATTTAACACCAAATTATGCTAGAGAAACATGCTAAATTCTACATACAAATGTGGAGTTTGACTACTCCAAGGAAAACCTCTAATAAATCATCTAACATTAATGATCATCCCAATATCATATCCATGCTTCTACTTGCTGCCTAATGCTCCATGTACACTACCTTTCTTTGATATTACTGCTAGTTGTACATACAACCTCAATAATTTGGATCCTTCAATTCTTGCTGTCACATTACTAAACATTCTGAAATGTTCAACCTGTTTTCTCATTTGCCATATATGCCAACATGAAAAATGTACTAAGGATGTCCTTCATCATTTACTAATGACTTCCATTCTCAAAGCCATCCTTTTATTCATCATCTTTAAAGATCAACTTTTTCTATTAAGATTATCAAGCAGTAAGGTTTATTATAATGACTGAGAGAGACACTTACCACACAAAGACAAGGGTGCTAGGAAGGCAGATTTTGTGGAAATGAGGAAAGGTTGGAAAAACCCCAGAAAAAGAAAGTCAATGTGGTTTACAAAAGAGGTAGAAACTATAGTAAAGGCAATAAAGATGGCATTTCGGAATTATAAGCAAACTCAAAATAATGATGACAGGGAGGAGTATTTTGCAAAGCAGATGGAGGCTAAAAAGGTTATCAGGGCAGTAAAGGCACAAACTGAGGAAAAACTGGCCCACTAGGCTATAGCAGATCATCTTAACAAGTATTTCTGTTCAATATTCAAAAGAGAGAGGGGAAGAGACCACTTTTAAATGGAAAGACTATTAATACAAAGGAGGCAATTACTACTACTTTCACTGAGGAGTAGATATTAAAAGAACTTTCAAAGCTGAAAGTGGACACATTAATTGGACCAGATGGGATAAATCCTAAGATACTAAAAAGAGCTTAGAGAAGTGCTGGCAAACCATTAACTGAATTATTTAACCACTAATTAAGTCACTAATAACTGTGGTGATTCCAGAGGACTGGAAAATAGCAAATGTCATCCCTCTGCATAAAAGTGGAAGTAGGGAAGAAATTGCAAACTACCGACCAGTGAGTCTCACATCAATTGATGAAAACACTGTTAAAGGAACAAATTGTACAATATCTTAAATCCAGTAACTTACAGGATCCCAAGCAGCATGGATTCACTGGGGGAAGATCATGTCAAACAAATCTTTTTGAATTTTTTGACTGGGTCAGTAAAGTATTAGATAAAGGGGATGCTGTAGACATAGCTTATCTAGACTTTAGTAAGGCGTTTGACACTGTGCCACATCGCAGACTGTTAAATAAGCTGGAATCTTTGGGATTGGATTTAAAGATAGTTGCATGGATACAATCTTGGTTACAGGATAGACGACAGAGGGTTGTAATAAATGGAAACTCTATTGCACCAGCTCAGGGCTGATGTATAACTAGTTACACACTATACACTTATCAGGCAGACACACAGTCAACCTCCATCAAAGTAATATCAACCAACCATGTGATTTCTTAAAAAAACATATGCATAGAGGCAGGCAACCAATGGACCAATAACTAATTTTCCATAGTGTCACTACTGACGTATGTAATGGTTTTACGTATGTGACGGCCTCACCTAGCCCATACTGTCCAATTTAAATGCCTACCTCTGCCTCCAAAGTGTAATTACGGGTGTTGTATTGATGCACCCGACCCTTCCTTCATATTTTTATACTGATGGTACGTATGTAAGGAGTTACATGGCGTAACATCTGCCGCGTGCATGCGTAGCAAATACAAATAGCCTATTTGTCGCCATCAGCTAACGTAAATACTTAGCTCAGGATCTGGCCCTATGTGCGTAAGTCTCCTGACATTGGGGCAGATCCTGCTCTACGTTTTTCTGCGAATTTACGTGTGGTATACACGTAAATTCGCAGTTTTGATCGAACTGCGCATGCGCACCGCAGAAAATACGCACATTCGCGTAGCGTATTTTCTAACGTAAGGATAATTCACGTATTGCGAACGTAAGTAATTACGTGTGGGCGTGCCAAAATTACGTTAGAGAAGAATACGTGCGAATTACGTGAAGTAGGCGGGGGGGGGGTATTTAAAGTGTACAGTATGGGCGTGCTAAGCTGCGTACGTTCGGGTCGCGTAGACGCCCGTTAGCGGACGTATTGTGTTACGTATGGAAAAGTTAAGGTAGGGTTTGGGTAGCGTATTTTCACAAAATACGTCCGTGCAGGGGGTGTGTTAGGGGTAGCGTAGCGAATTTACGTACGCGAAAATTCGCTACGCGAACAAACGTAATGCAAACGTTGTTCAGGATCTACCCCATTATTACTTCTGGATCTGGTTCACCATACGGAAATTAGCGCCCACAAGGGGAGCAGGGCCACCCATCATGTGTATGAGATACGCATTTAAATAGTACAGTAAGGGCTGGGTTTATCTTTTATGTATGATCTTCTATAGTTAATAGTTAAGGTTGTCCCCGGGACACAGATTCACTATTCGCAGATTCACTGCTCTCCTATGTGTGGTAATGTGAATCAGATATACCGTACGTTAGCTTCTGGTGTGAGAGGACAGAAAGGCTGTTGTTGCATGTTTAACATTCCTTGTTGTTTTCCTTACGCTTTGGAAATAAACTTGTTTGGCTTCCATCTACCATTCACCTTGGAGTGATCTGAAGTACCTGTCATTTTGATTATATTGTAAAAAGAAGTATTCTTTAAAATTTCTTATATGATTTAAATTGAAAACGGGGTTAAATTATGAGCATAAGTTTATAAGCTTGTGAACAGACGGTACCTTAGATATTCTAGTGCTGGAAGTTCACACTAGTGTGAGTCAACATTAAGCAATATGTACTTCTGATAGTTTTCTGTAACTAATATGTGAAATGGTTCTATTACATACAGTGCAATAAACATCGTACCAATATGGTGAAAATGTGATGGTCTGAACCAGCAGTACACAGGTCAGTACATGGGTTGCTGTATAAGAAATGCTCTCTGTACATTGCTGTGTTTTATAAATATATATATAAATATACAGTCATACAAGCATATGTTGAGGGGATTTGACCAGTCTACCTCTCCTCCTGTCTTGGTCTAATGGCCCAGCAGTAGAGTGGTCAGTAATGCTCTGTGTACATCATAAATTCCAGTGATAACACAGGCCTATATTTGGGGAATTCGGTCAGTGCATAGTAAATAGACTACTTATAAAATATCTGTTATTCATAGTGGATTGGATCCTGACCTGACCAGGGTCAATTATGCTGCCATAAGTTTAACATGCCTATACTGTAAAATTAATACCCCCACCTATGTACTTTTGGAGGGGTTTTTTTGGAACTCCCGGCGGAGCCACACACTGACTTGCACTCAGCCTTGAGAAAGGACGTCAGAACGTCCGAAACGCGTTTCCTTTTATATATAAGTGAAGGACTTTTAAACATACAGGGACAGTTTCTAATATTGCTACACCACAAAACAGAACTGTCTGTATGCAACTTTGAAATGCGATTTTATTCACGTGTGTCTGTGAGTATAATATAATACCACCAATAAATAGTTTTTTGTGTGACAATATCACACTATTGGATTTCTTTCTTTCCTCATCCCTCTCAACAAAACCGCGATTCGGCACGGAGGCTTGCCTGAATTTGAATGAGCCATCCAGGGTCCTGATTGAGAGCGAGGCCGTGCACAGCAGGAGGCTAACTCAGGACCAGAAGCCTAACGGCCACTGCCAAATCTGCAGACGGCGCTTGGTGTAAACCTGACAGAACGCTGTTCATACCACTAAGCATCAGAACAAACTGTAAGATCTTTTCTCTTTTTTTCATTTGGTTGCTAATGTGCTAAAGACCTGATGTGGTACGAACGTGCATACCACTAAATTGACTATATGGTTTTTGGAAAGACTACACGTTTGCAACACAGTGTCGTTTTTCCCATTGAGGATTGCTCATCATTATCTTTTGATACAATTGGACACTTTAGTATCAGAAAAGATTGTGTATGTTATTATAGAATTACTATACGTTTGACACTCAGTATTTTCCCTGTGGAATCCTATCTGTTCAAGCATCCCACAACTTTTCCTTATTATAGATCAGCGCTAATCACGGATAAGATCTCCCCTTGCATACATTTCTACCTCTCCTCCTGTCTTGGTCTAATGGCCCAGCAGTAGAGTGGTCAGTAATGCTCTGTGTACATCATAAATTCCGGTGATAACACAGGCCTGTATTTGGGGAATTCGGTCAGTGCATAGTAAATAGACTACTTATAAAATATCTGTTATTCATAGTGGATTGGATCCTGACCTGACCAGGGTCAATTACGCTGCCATAAGTTTAACATGCCTATACTGTAAAATTAATACCCCCACCTATGTACTTTTGGAGGGCGGAGAAGAAGGTCTGCCCTGTTGGACAGATTCGCTGCATAACATCTGGATGGTGCATGCATACTTCTGTCTAGACATCCAACTTATGCACTTTGCGTGCGTAAATGAGGTGTCGGACAGAAGTATGAATCCGGTCCATTATTATGATTAATTACAAGTTAACCACATCACTAGCACACCAGAGAAGGGACCAGAATTAACAAGATTCAGCATTGTCAAATTGTCAGTGTTGGCTAATCTTTTTATTTCTACTATATGTTACTATACATATTCTGTCCCACTAGGCTTCCGTAGGTAACTTCAGTAACAGAACACACAAATAATACGCATACGAGAACTATTGCCAGCATCTTTTATTCAGGTCACAACTTCAAGAAAAATAATTTCATTACCGCGTATGTGACAATTATTTTAGGTGCCAATATTTTTCCCATTTATGTGCCAATTTTTCTAGCTGCCTATTTTTTCTTTTTATTTAACCTGAATGCACATTGCTGCACATTCTATTCAGGCATTATATTCCTAATAAATACCCCACGGTTATTTCAAAGTTCAACATGCATAGTTAAAAGTCTAAGGGCCAGACTTACTAAGCTGCAGGTTTGGAAAAGTGGAGATGTTGCCTATAGCAACCAATCAGATTTTAGCTCTCACTTTCCTATTACATAATAGAGAATGTCAGCTAAAATTTGATTGGTTGCTATGGGAACATCTCCACTTTTTAAAACCAGCAGCTTAGTAAATCTGGCCCTAAAAGTCTTTAATATTAACAGCCACAGGCCATGTAATGTCTTCCAGACTTTTATACATGCATGTTGGACATTGACAGCCTACTTTACAAATGTGGAAGAATGATCTGTAGCTGTCACAGCAGTAGCTCACTGGGGAAGAAGATAGAAGAGTATGTCATCCATGTTACTCCACACCACACAGTAGCACAGACACACATACACAATGTAAATGTGTATGTGTGTCTTAATTTTCATATGCAGGGCAGCTATTGGTCAGTAGGTTGCTCACCTGTAAACACATTTTTCTTTCTTCTTAGGCAGCCGCAGTGTAGTTTTATAAGATCGCCACCTTCTGTTTGCAAAATGATACTGCACTGTATTTCAGCCTCCTTGCACCTTTCGCTAAAGTTATGTCTTGGCAGAGCTGAGCATCTGCCTCCACACACGGCATATCATGGCAAAATTTTCGGAAAAAAGTGTATATGGACACATCTTTATATGATTATGTTGGACTAAATAACTGACTTCTTATACTAACTATCAACAGGTTAGGGATAATGAATACAGACCAAGCTTGGTATTAATGCTTTCGTTATAGTATTTCATTGAGTACTCTAGTTTTTAATATATCATATATATTCTTTCCTGGATCCACCTAGTCTGCTTTTCCTTTATCTGTTAGCTTACTCTTAGGTCTACTGCTTTTCTCCATCTATACTTTGAACATCTAACAGAGTAATTCTAACTTCAATATTGTCTCTATGCAGAGGATACACAAATTTACATATCCCTCCAGTGCTCACAACAACTGTCCTGGTCTTTTTTAGCTATTTCATTGTGGATGTCCTCCTATCATCTCATACTAAATCTTTCAGAAACAGAGCTGATAATAGCTCCACTTGCCCATCAGATCTCTTATTTCAGTTGAAAATGCTGCAATAATCTTATCTCTTCAATCTGTATCTTTCCTTTTACATACAATTAATAAAACATTTCTAGGATATGTACATATCTTACATTCATGCACAAATCTTCAATGTTGATTATTGCAATGCTCACCTTATTGGATTCTCGCAATATAAAATTACCAGCCCCTCATGGTCTATATTGCAGCCACAGCTAGATTGATTTTCCTGGCAAACTGCTTGTCCACTATGTCAGTCTCCCAGGTTGCATCCACTCTATGGAATAACCTTCCTTGCCCATAAAGTTGTTTCTCTACTCTTCAGTCCTTCTAGCGCTCCTTTAAATCCCACCTCTTCAGACAAGCTTACCAAATTCTTCAACCTACTTTGCCATGGTGGTTGATAGACTACCTACTAGCTATTTAATTTCCCTTTATATTACATAATTTACACAAACTTGCAAAATTACCCTCAACTCTGATACAAAGGGTCATATTAAGATCAGATTTCTTAGTCCAGTGCGTATTTTTACGATTGGACCAACTGCACATGCGTAGTAACTTTATTTACATAGTTAACGTAGACTATACGAGCGGAAGTGCCTTATGGATGGACCTGTGAATCACACGTTGGTACATACGGACGGATATGCGACGTAAAAATACGCACGGAAAATTTCAATAAAAATGGGCGGGAGGAGGCATTAAAATGAAGGAAAGTGGGCGCGACTATCATGAATCGCATGTACGGAGGACACATACGCACGGGAATGCACTCGGAAATTTACAAGTGGTCTATGGCGACGGAAGTCTCCGACAGCATATCTGAGAGTGGGGAGTGTTGTGCTTGTGAGGGGGTTTGGCCTGCATTGGCTGTGCACATAATCTCTGAATACGGTCCTAATACTGATGTGTGATTGGATCATTCAGAGCACTGAGTACTTTTACTACACAACCTGGCTGGTCCATTGTGTGATATATAGCCCCTCCCTTGAGTTATTAAACCCAATGTTCTATAGATTGTGAAAGCAGGGTCAGTTTGTTTGTGAGCAGCCCAACCATTTTGTTTGTTACTATGCAGGCTTGTTTAATAATCACTATTGTTTTATTTTATATTACTATTATAACTATTTTAGAACCTATTAATATTTATAGTAATAATAAAATAGTAAAAATAATAATAATAATAATAATAATAATAATAATAATATCCTCTTAAATTCTCCTGAACCTTAACTATTTAAAACCTTTTTATTGCATTAAAAAAAGACAAAAAAATATCAGATGTAACGTAATGAATCTCCCTGTCACACGGAATGCAATTCATCATGCAGGAGATCCGTATGGCATGGTGTGCCAACCCTACGTCACCCTGATACACGTCGAGCCATATAAATTTCACAGTGTGAGCAGGGTTACTCTCTTCTGAATGCGCATGGAAGAGTCAAGGTAGGGTTATGGCCACAGAACTTAGCTAAAGTCCGTCCATGAGAGGGGAGAGGCATGGGAGTGCAAAACTACCCTCTTATGTGTGGACTTTCAGACCTCTGTGCTTACGGAACACACACGAAGGTCTGAATAAGGTTCCAAATATGAAATAAAAGTAAAAAACTTCTATTTTAAACTATTTAGTTAACAAAAGGTTAAGACAGCATCGACAATATCTCATTCTCCACCCCCTTTCTGTATCTCACAGTGGAAAAAAAAATCTTTCTATTGCCATTTCTTGATGTTGTTAGTACCAAATATTATGCCTCTGACAATGGTTTGCAGTGGCCCCCTGTATGCTCCCATAAACTGGTACCTACAGGTGCTTAGACACCTAGTACAGCACAAAAGTGGTGTAAGGGGTCACAGAAGTATTCACATTTTAAAACTGTCCTTGTAGACTGAGGAATGTGAGCAGGGACTGTACATTCCAAGGTTATGGATTTGTGAAATGTGTTATTTGAATGTCATCACTTGCCAGTGCCGTTATGATGTCCCAATGACATTCCAAATAGTAACATTTTCTGGTATTTAATATTTTTCTGCTGATGGTAGGGGAGGTTGTTTGAAATGCATAATATCCACTGCAATGTGCCACATTTTTTTCTTTAAATCCGGAATATAGAAATGTGCTTCAAAAATGTTAATTTCTCATGAATATTGTAAAAATCTCCCAGTATGTGAGATTAGATTTGGTTATACCCATTTGTGGTATAAACAAGGTCAAGTTAAACCACTGAAACATTTTTATAGCTGTTATGCAGAGCTTTGTATGCTTGCATAACAATTGTAACCTTCATAACCTAAAATAGTGCCAATATAGCGCTATATATATATACATACACACATAGTGGTGGCCAAAATTGCGGACACTTTGAAATTTGAATGTTTTTCAACTTCAAATGCTTATAAAAACTGTTACACTTTTGCAGTGCAATGATTTATATATCAAATGAAAGGGAATTTAATACTGAATTAATAACACAATAAAGAGAGGTCAAATATTTGCATTACAAGGGTAGTTATGCAGAGAAAAAAACACATAGGGTGAAAATCCCTGTGTACTTATGATGTCAATGTCCTATCGGTATTTTGTAGGGTATCCTTTATTTTTCAAGACAGCAGCACAGCGACATGGCATTGAGCTCTTCCTTCTTCATTATATGGTGCCATGAGACAATTATAACCTCAATTAATTTTCTTTTATTGGATGGATGCCTCAGATGTACCAGTCTTTTCAAATGGAACCACAAATGTTCTACAGGGTTCAGGTCTGGGCTGTTTCCTGGTCATCCCAGCACCTGTCATTCTCTGTGAACCACTGTTTGCATATCCGTGCAGTGTGGCAGGGAGCCGAATCCTACTGGAAAAAAAAATGGGGCATTATCTGGAAAAGATCCCTGTAGAAGGTAGAAGTTTTCATTGTAGGATGGTGTCAATGGGCCTGATCCAGACCTACGCCGATGCTCTGTGCTTACTAAAGCACAGCGTATCGGCGTTTACTTACCCTGACACTCCCCCTG
>WWET01004222.1:49653-60374 GCA_011038615.1 Limnodynastes dumerilii
TGGCCCCTTCCTTACGCCGGCTGAAGGCTACCCTAACTTCAGCCGGCATAAGGAAGGGGCCATACGCTCGCACAGGAGCGTATGGCCGCTTAGCCCGCCCTCCTACCCTTATTTAACTACCTCCCCCATCCCACCTACACTAACCTTAACGTTGGGATGCTGGAGGGCGTCCCCTCCAGCGTCCCTACGGCGCTGCTACGGACGCCCGATCCACGATCATGCGCAGATCGACTGAAAAGCCGATCTTACGCTTACGCCCGCCGTCCTAGCGTTGTTCTGGATCAGGCCCAATGTACTTTCTGCTGTTCAGTGTCCCATCTATGACATGTATGCGGCCTACAGCATCTGCTGTCATACATGTCCAGATCATAACACTTGTAGGATTCTTTGTTGTCACTTGAATGCAATTTGGATGTACCTCTTCCCCGATGTGACGTCTCACATATTTTCTCCCATCACTACCAAATATCTATATCTTAGTTTTGTCACTCCATATCACTTGTTTCCACTGACCTTCTGTCCATGCAATGTGTTCTTTTGACCACTGTATTCGTTTCTGCTGCTGCTTTTTGCTCAGGAATGGCTTTTTCGGGAAATCCTGCCTTTTATGCCAACCTCCGTTAGTCTTCTCCGTACCGCTCTTGCACTGACAAAAACACCAGTTGCATTCAGTTCACTGCTAATGGCTGCAGATGACATCCATCTGTCCTTGATGCAAATTTGTTTTAGCCTCCTATCATCAACAGCTGTTGTGCACTTTTTCCGGCCTTTTCCTTCTTTGTTTTATATAGATTGTGTTTCCTGATAGCGTAAACAAAACTTTTATACTCCTGATGTTGTCACATTCCCACCAACTGCTCTCGCAATTGCTGAATATGAAAGACCATTTTCACGTAACACCACAATCCTGGATCTCTTCCTGGGTGACCAGTCACCACTTTGATTGGACTTCATTGTTGTATTTATTTTTTACACCGTCAATAGCACTAAACAATACACACAAACTTTGATAAAGAGGCTTCGTCCCTCAAAACGCGTCAGAAGGTAACCCCGACCTCCTCAGCGTGTGTTCTCTGCTCCGGAAATCCTACAGTATCCCGACCGCCTGCTGGGGCCACCATCTGGACGGATCCCGGGCTTTTTGCGTCCTCTCTGCAACGGCGACGGGACTTACATCATCTGCAGCCTTACCCAGGGTACGATTGACTCTTGCTGGGGGGTGTCCTCAACCTCAAGGAGGTATCCCCTTGGATCCTCTGGGCTTTTTTTGATTATTTTAATGTTACACTGTGAATCTTGATTTTTTTTACTTATTGTATATTTTATTGATGTTCAGTCAGCTTGTTATGGAATAAATACTGTGTATAACATTTATTTATTCACTTTTCCTTTTTTGGTTTATTTATATGTTATGGAGAGTTCAAGGATCAACGCACTCAACAAATCCCCACAATCGCAGTGAAATATTTATTTCAACAGACTGTTTAAAGGGACATACCACCATTTTATATATTATATAGATCATTGCACACCTGACATTTTTATACAGTTATTTTTCATAGAAATATTTTTTTTTTTTGTAGTCACACAGCGCCCAACTGAAGGTTAATTTTTTCCATTATTCCAGTTATCATTGAGAGGGTGTAGGATGCTCTCTGATCCTTCGGTCAGGCTGCAGTGTTGCAGCACCTCTGATTCTGATACTCCCTCTTGTTTCACAATACACACAAACATCCAGCGTAATTGCACTTCAGTAACCAATTGAACATGACCTTACACCTGCTCATAAACAACAGCTGATTGGTCCTCAGAATGATGATTCCGAATGGCTGGTAGTAGCTGATACTACAATCCGCTTCTTGAATCTCATGCATCTGTGCTTCTTTGTCTGACTGAAAGTAGCATAACTTCCCTTGTAATGCAAATATTTGACCTCTGTTTATTGTGTTGAATTCAGCATTACATTTCCTCTCATTTGATATATGAATCATTGCATATATATATGAATGAATGAATGAAATATAATTCTTGAAGATAAAATACAGTGGTGACATGTTATTCAAATACAGATCTATTGCAATTCACCCTTATTTTATTATAAACAGGGGAATCCCACATATTTCTAAAGCTGAGTACACCCCTATCCAGTTACCAGGACAATTAAATAATTTAGGAGAGATGATGAGCTGTGATCTGTGTGTACACATGAATAGGCATCCTCACTTAGGGTCCAGATTCACAGTTACGTAGTTTTCATCTTACGTACGTTGTTTTAAGAATTGAGCTACCATGCTATCACCGTACTATTTCTGTCTTTAGACGGCGCTTATGCAATCTACGTACAGACATGGTACGTAGATAGTGTAAATAAGCTGCTACGCATGTGTAGTAGCTCAATTCTTAAGACAATGGGGCAGATCCTGAACTACGCATTTCCGTGAATTTACGTGTGGCGGACACGTAAATTCGCAGATTTGTACGCACTGCGCATGCGCACCGCAGAAAATACGCACATTCACGTAGCGTATTTTCGAACGTATGGATAATTCACGTATTGCTAACGTAAATACTTACGTGTGGGCGTGCCAAATTTACGTTAGTGACCAATACGTGCGTTTTACGTGAAGTAGGCGGGGGGTGGTATTTAAAGTGTACAGTATGGGCGTGCTAAGCTGCGTACGTTCGCGTAGTCTGTACGCCCGTTAGCGGACGTATTATGTTACGTTAGAAAAAGTTAAGGTAGGGTTTGGGTCGCGTAATTTGAGAAAATACGTCCGTGCAAGGGGTGTGCCGTGGGGAGTGTATTGACCTTACGTGTACGAAAATACGCACCGCTAAAATACGCACGCACACACGTAGTTCAGGATCTACCCCAATGTACGTAAGAAGAAAACTACATAACAGTGAATCCGGTGTATAACCAGCTTTAAAGTGCTCTTTTTGTATCTCGTACACATGAAAAGATGACTCTACAGGTGTTTGAATTGCTCTGACATTGCTGGCCTTGCTCCTGAGTATAAATCAACCTACACGTATAACTCCTCTATGCAGAAGTCTGCCCAGCTGTCACTGGATCTGATTTTCATCACCCAAAATGTGAAATGAGTCTTTTTTTCCACCTTGAGTATCCATGTATCTCAGAAATGAACTGATCAATCATCAGCCTGATTTAGGCATATGCTAATTATGTCATTCAACTTATTAGAATAATTTATGGCGGTCATGTGTGTGACAATTTTCACAGGCAGGTTTTCGTAATTAATCATTTTATAATCATTTACTGCAAGTACTTAGTAAAAGCTGACAATTATATAAATGAAAGGAAAGATTTTGTCACATATGGCAGGCAAATGTATGAGCCATATGTTCAGAAATCCATGTTATGACCTCCATGTTATATATTGTATAGCTTGAGATAAAATTGTGCTTTCTGTTAGAAAACTGTCATGACAAAAGAACCTTTTTGTAGCATGCCTCTCCCTCGATTCATAACAAATGGCATCATTAATGCCCTAAATGGCTGCACTGCACAGCAGGTGAGGAAGCAGATGCCATGGCACCTCCTTGTGATCTCACAACACATTGCCAAGGATAATACATGCCCTCTGGGGAAAATGCTGAAAACTAAAAGGGTACATAAATGTGCGATTGGGTGAAACATTTGGAAAGGGACACAGTGGCAAATGTCTAATATTAGTTCAAACCATCTTCTACCTTCATTCTATCAGTCCTCTTTACAGTATTAACCATTGAAAATGTGGGATGTCAGAGACTGCCTTATCTATAAATCTCTGTTCCCCTTCTACAAAGCAAAAATAAATAAATAACATTATTTAAAACATGTCTTCTCAATTCAGTTAATTTGCTGGGTTTTGCACTACATAGTAAATATCATCAAATTAAATATTTCCTTCCAATTCTTATATTCACCACTAGGTGGCAACATCCACACACCTCACCTTGAGAATCATTGTATTGTTTTAGCTTCATTCACAGATTACTGCAAACATGCTTTTACGCTATTTTTAGCTCCTGTTAACTCTTTCTCAAAAAGCCACCAGAAAATCATCTGGTAATGTTGTTGTCTTACATTTTGCTGGTATTGAAGGCCACTGGGCATAATGTCTAGTACAAATCAGCTATTCATCTATTTAGCTATTGTTCAGTCTACAAAGATAGACATAACAACTTCATGACCTGGCTAATTGACAGGATCATTATACAATTCTATAAAATTCTATCAAAAGTCATAGGACAAAATACCCTGACTGCTAAACATGATCTTAATACAATTCTATTAGACTCTAATCTAGACAGGCAGCTAAAAAATTTGGGCTTCCAAAATTGAGGATACCGCGTTTGGTAATCAGTGAGCCTTGATGACACAAATCGGGAAATCATAACCTGCTCCCATTGGTGTAATTCCCAGCATTGTGAGGGTGGGGTTTGATGATGCAATATAATGCAAATACTGACATTAATCTCCCTGAAGGATTAAATAAAAACTAACCACCTCCTTTTACTTACAGGGCAGCTGAATACTGTGTTGTATATAATTTGAGGCACATACAGTAAAACAGCAGTTTGTTGGCAACATCTTTGTATCATTGCCTCAGGCACTATGTACTGGGAAGGTATTTTGTTTACCAAAGTTGGTTCCATTATCATTCTGTCATTCACAGCATTTAAAATAAAAAGCAGACACAGAAATAATATAGGAGGCCTACTCTTTATTTATTGTAAAGAGAGGGGCAAATTTATATATAGAAAAAGGTTTTGCTTAGTGGCATGGCACCTGCTTTCTATTTTACTTAAATTGCATGTGGTAAAAGGATTGAAAAATGGCACATGGCTGATATAATTTCACAGTTTAGCCACCAAACTGGCTGGACCTGGAACAGCAAATGAGCTGTAGTGCAATATGCAAAGAAAACAGGCCAGTGGTAAATCTTGCCATTTGAAGTATTGCCAATCCTAAGTCTCAAAACACTACAATACAACCCAGTTTCTTCTTTGGTATTGGTTGTAGTTGTATTAAATGATATTTCAGTTCTTTTAGACAATTTAATTTATAAATATGCTAGCAAGCAAGTTAATAAAATGAACAAGTAGCAGAATGTGATGACTTAAGACTGACTTCAAAACCAAGGTCATTGGGCTGGATCCAGCCCATTATCATGAGTTGCTCATCGTATTGGATGTATATGTATTTATTTACAGTATATTAAAGTACAAGGCGGCTATTTAGTAATATTTGCAGGAGAGATGCGGGTACCGTACATTTTTAACCTCAACTCAAGATATCTCTTCCTGCAGACCACGGATGTTTCACATTGGGATCCTGGCTGCTGTTGTTTGTGAATTTTTTATTTTAAAATAGATTTGCTAAATAGATTCCCAAGAATATTACTTTAGATTTGATATTAGTGAAAATAGATTTAAATCTATTTAGATTATAACTACAGCTATATACTATTAACTAAAACATATAAAAACATTGGGGTAAATCCAGACCTACGCTTGTAATCCGTTTCCTAGTGTAGCGTGTTTATGCGAGCGTACCGTCTAAGCACTCCCCTAGGCACTCCCCTTGCATGTACGTACATTGACCGTTTTACGCTTTCCGAACTCTACCTTAACTTTTGGCAACGCAACCTCTCACGTACGTATAGCTCTTACGGAGTTACGCCGCTAAGCACGCCCATACTGTATGATTTAAATGCCTCACCTCGCCTTCAAAGCGTAATTACAGGTGGTATATGGCTGGCATGCCCCCTCGAACGTTGTTACACTACTGTTACATGAAAGCCCCTTATGCTCAGAGTACCGTAGCGTTATGTAGAGTAACATCTGCTGCGCGCATGCTCAGAACATACAAAATAGCGTTTTTACGTCTCCGCCAGGCGTAAATACGCTTGAAAATGTTGTTCTGAATATGCCCCATTGACAGTATAAGCTTACAACTGATTTGGAACTCGTGGAAGAAAACAGATAGAAGACGGTCTTTTAACATATTTGGGTCTCTTATTTGTGTGTTTTTAAAATTAAAATGTTTAAATTAAAATAAAAAAATAATCTTAAACACAGACCTAAATAATTATTCCTGTTGAGATTTTTTTTTTACCACACTGCTAGTGCTCATATGTTACCATGTCACCTACCCAGGGCTTTTTTTCACGTCGGATGCACCGGAATGGTGTTCCGGCACCTTTTTCATTACAGCGGGACAGTCCACTTTAAGGGGGCTGTCCCACTGTCTTGCCCGGCTCACAACTTGTCCCGAAAGTGTAATCAAAAGTTGTTTTTTTTTAAAGTCCTTGCCGCGCTGTGTATACGGCAGAGCTTTTAACAGTGCAGTACAGGTCATACAGGGCTCCCGTAGGAGCCCTGTATGACGAATGGCGGTCACTGCCATTTTAGCAACAGATTTGATTTTACAGGGCTCCCGTAGGAGGCTGAACATTATAAAGGGCAGACAATGGAGGCTGCACATTACAAGGGGCATAAATAGATGCTGGACATAAGGGGCACACATGGAGGCTGGACATTATAAGGGGCAGACAATGGAGGCTAGACATTATAAGGGCCAGATAATGGAGGCTGGACATTATAAGGGGCACACATGGAGGCTAAACATTACAAGGAGCAGACAATGGAGGCTGGACATTACAAGGGGCAGACATGGAGGCTGAACATTATAAGGGGCAGACAATGAAGGCTGGACATTACAAGGGGCATACATGTAGGCTGGACAGGCAGGCTGGACACTACAAGGGGCACACATGGAGGCGGAACATTATAAGGGGCAGACAGTGTAGAATGGACATTACAAGGGGCATACATGGAGGCTGGACATTATAAGGAGCAGACAATGGAGGCTGAATATTAAAAGGGGCAGAAAATGGAGGCTGTATTTTAAAAGGGGCAGCCAATGGAGGCTGAACATTATAAGGGGCAGACAATGGAGGCTGGACATTACAAGGGGCATACATGGAGGCTGGACATTAAAAGGGGCAGACAATGGATGCTGGATATTACAAGGGGCACACATGGAGGCTCGACATTATAAGGGGAAGACAATGGAAGCTGGAATTAAAATGGGCACACATGGAGGCTGGACATTACATTTAAATTATAAAAAAATATAAGGGAGCTGTAATAAGGACTGAAACTTATGAGGGGGCTGGAATAATGGCTGAAAAATTATAGGGGGCTGCAATAAGGGCTGAAAAATTATAGGGGGCTGCAATAATGGCTGATGAGGGGTGAGTTCCTGCACCTTTATTTTTTACAAAAAAAGCACTGCACCTACCACAAAACATGGAAGCGCATAAAACACACACACACACACACATATATTAATATTATAAAACACTAATTTTATGGGGTGTATTTTGTAACTCAGATGCCAACAGCTTTAAATGACAGAGTCATTAATTTGATACCTAGTTGCATAGGTAGTGGAATTAGTAGCAGATGTTGAGAAGTAGTGCTGCCCCTTTATAGTTCGTTGGTACGACCTTATCTAGAATACTGTGTTCGGTCCTGGAGGTCATATTTCCAGAGAGACATCAATACATTAAAGACACACCACATACACAAAAAGGCTAGAGGAACTAAACATGTATAGCTTGGAGCAGAGAAGGGAAAGGGGGGATATGATAGCAACTTTCAAATATATCAAGGATTGTGACCGGAGGGTGGCATTTTTCAAAGGAAGAGGTATGATAGAACACGAGGGCATGAATATAAACTGGAGGGTGGTAGGTTCAGAGGAAATGTGTGAAAAATGACTTCATTGAAATGGTGATAGATAAATGGAATCCCCATCTGAGGTGGTTGAGGTTAACAGAGTAGAACAGTTTAAACATGCTTATGATAATGTAAGGATATCCTAAATCTCAAACTTAGTAGTGGGTATAATAGGGTCTAGGGTCATTATAGTTTTCATAAAAAAACAAATAAATATGTTTTTATGTAAAGCTGACACTGTTGGCATTTACATTATGCCTAACCTTAACCCCAACCCTAAGACTAATTACTAATTAACAGAGCTGTAACAAGAAATTTTAGCGCCAGGGGCAAAAAGGAAAATGGTGCTCCCAACCCTGAATTACAGACCAATTTAACATGAAATATTAACTTACTGGTGCCTACATTAAGCTTGGTGCCCTGGGCACTGGCCCCTATCACACAACCCTAGTTACAGCCCAGCTAATTAACAACAGATTGATTCAGTTCCAGCAGCAGTAGTCAGAGTAATAAAATGGACAGACAGAGCGGCATAAGACAAGATGTAACAGGAAATAAGAACACAGAGTGGATGAAGACAAGACGGAGGGACAGAACCAGAGAGAACACTGAGCGGACAGGTCAGAGCAGAGGAAGACAAGATAGGAGAGAGAGTAAATAAGAAGGCAGAGTGGACAGGATAAAGTGGATAAAGGGATGGGTTGGAAGAGGAGAAGGCAGACAGGAGCTTGACAGAGTTGAAGGACAAACAGAGGAGAGCAGCGGGAGGAGAGGCAGGAGAGGGGACAAGGTAAGGAATGCCTACACATAGCTGCCAAAATAATATTTTTTATAGATTTTATAACCCTATTGAGAATAATAAAAAACGATCTTACAGTGTTACTGTATCACTGTCAATATTGTGATAGTCACTGTTTCAATGTGTCCATTATTTTCCTTGGGTTGCTTAATACACACAAACATCTCTTTTAGTTGTAATTTACATGAAAATGATTTATTGCTTAAGCCCACCACATAAGACTGGATTTCTGAGACACCAGTAAGGAACGGCAAGCAGAGAATAACCTTAAATACCCAAGTCCTTCTCATTATTAGGATGATGATAATGGCCCGGATTCACAATCGCGGACGTATTACACATACGTCCTTAATTTACCGATAATAGCTACCACGCATGCGTAGTAGCTATTTTACGTAATCTACATATTGTTTTGTTACATAGATTGCGTATATGCGATCTTTAAGATGTAACAAAACAACCCCCCCTTACCCACAGCCTGACCCTAACCCTCCTTTCCCCGCAGCTTAACCTTCCCTTCTCCCTAGCCTGACCCTGACCCTGACCCTCCCATCTCTTTAGCCTAACCCTAAGACCCCCCTCCCGTAGCCTGGCCCTAATCTTCCCATTCTATGGCCCTAGCCCTCCCTTCCTAAGAGCCTAACGCTAATCAACCATCTAACACTAAAAGTCCCCGGAGTGGTTGCTCACCTCTCCGGAGCAGTCATCTGCAGCAGGTCTGCGGTGAAAATGAATGGTTGAGTATGCCGATCATTCATTAAAAAATATAAAATAGCCTCCAATAGAGACAACCGAATAGGAACTATTTTTAAAAGCATCCATTTGGACCGGGGACTCACAACGCTTCCTGTACAGCCTTGTTTAAGCTGTTATGGCCTATCAAAGGCTGAGATGCACTAACAGCCCACCAACACTTTCTCCATTACTGCTTTGAGCTGGCTGTCTCTCCTATTGCATTCCATTCAACTTATGATAGGTTTCCTCTGTTATAAACACTGTTCTCAGATTGTGATGGCATTCCTCTCCATCTTAGCAAATTATACATTGACTATGAAGGCTCTCAGCATGTGGTCACTAGCCTACATCTAAGGTGGGTGAGTAAATGAGGGGCTGTTTAATGGGGAGTCATGATGGTGTTTATAAATAGTTCTATAAGATGATATTTGGATGAAGTCAGCCTATTATTATACAGTATTTATATTCATTTGAAAATTAGGCTCAATAATGTAATACTCTATTGGTTTATTGTCAGGGCCGTTTTGAGGTGGGAAGGAGCCTATCAGTTATTGGTTGCTTTCTAGTGTCTTATTTCTAAGCAGGTTCCTAACGTTCCAGGATGAGTGTCGATCAACTGCCCCAATTCAGGTCTGATTTTCCTCTTTGAAATCCTTTAAGCTAACATTCTTTTTTTGGTGCCCTCTGAATACTGGTTTGTGTCTGGCCTTTTCTAAAGCCATTTTTACAATCATGCTTTCTTCAAATCATTATTAAGAGTTAAATTGTATCACACAGGTCTTATTTCTAGCCCACAGTAATTCTGAATAGTAGGCACCTATTTTTCTCTCACAGCGGAAACTGTTCATTCTAATTAAGATGAAGAGTCTCTCCCCATTCCGAGCTCCTTCGCTTTTCTCAGAGGTGTGATAAAGATTTTTATTCATCTTCCTCTCACTCTAGCTTTTTGTCTGATTGGACAGACGCTCATGTCTTTGAGTCAAGTTACAGTAGAGGTGGGCAGTCTGGTAATGATCATTAAAATGAGGAACATTAATTAAGCCTATGGAGAGAAATTAGCAGCTGTATAATGTCTGTCATTTTTGGTGGAGGTGAGAACCCCAGGAGACACATCTTCAAGAGGAACAAAATATGTTCTTTAAAAAAAATAAAAAAAAACAGAGAAAAGAAAACCTATAAAAGCAGATTTCAGGCATCTATCACACACAATAGACCTTATAATGATTTGTGAAATTTCACATACTGTGACTAACAATTCATTATACTGCAGTCCCACCAATATTAACACAAATAGCATTGTGTTAATACCCAGACACATTTATGTATTATTGTATTGGATCACATACTGAACAATTCATTATACTGCAGTCCCACCAATATTAACACAAATAGCATTGTGTTAATACCCAGACACATTTATGTATTATTTTATTGG
>WWET01004222.1:71295-83929 GCA_011038615.1 Limnodynastes dumerilii
TTGTAATGGTTAAAAAAAAAAAAAGTAACTAATATTTTTTTTTAAATAATCAATCAATCAATAAATGTTACACATTTAAAAGAAAAAATTGTAAAACTCACCTGTCTGGCGCTCCGCGTATCTCTCTCCCAGAAGTTAAGTCCTGGCACAAGAGCAATACATTTTAGAACTTTTTAAATTTTTCAAGTCCCAAAAGATAGGTACTGCGCATGCGCTGGGACTTAATATCTGATCGAAGCTGAATGTCCCGAACACCATCATGGGACCTTGATGGAGGGGTAAGTATTTGTAAATACTACCATCGATGGGCCGTATTCAGAACTCCATCCTCATTGCGGAGTTTTCCGCTATGATGTGCTGCGCATGCGCAGTAATTCTGAAATGTAATCTACGTTGCATGTTGCAACGTAGATTGCCTATACGCGGTCTTTAAGATGAGGCCGGAGTTCTGAATACACCCCGATGTGTCCAGGCTCCCTGTGAGGCACAGAGAGCCTGGATTACTTAAATAGCGCTCGTTGTGCTATTATCAGTAAATGGAGCCTTATGTGTTTTCCCTGTACTTCAGACAGATAGTGACTGTTTTTCGTAGAGTGTATGCTCAGAGGTACATGAAAATCTGTGCTAGTAAATGGGAATTCTAACCTCTCCAGACAGGAATGATTGTCTTGGTTAGGTGTAGAAACAGTTCCTGGCTGTTGGTAATTTGTCAGTGTGAATGGTTACAAAGGGCCTAATTCAGAGATCTGTTTTTACGGCGAAATGCGTGTGAACTGTAAATGCGTAGTAACTTTTGGTATACAATATACATTGACTATACGTTTGTAAGTCCAGTAGGCACAAACCTTTGAATAGCACGTGGGTACGTACGCACGGATCTCCCACGCAAAAATATGCGCGTGAGAATTTAAATAAAAATGGGCGGGGGGAGGCATTTTAATGAAGGAATGTGGGCGCGACTATCATGATCCGCACGCACTGAGGATACATACGGCCGCAACTGCACACGGAAAGATACAAGTGGTCTATGGAGGTGTAAGTCTACGAGAGCACGGATTTGCAAGGGGAGTGTCAGGGGTTTTGGTGGGTGTTCCTAGCTATGTGCATGCATTTAATTGTGATCGCGTTGGCAAACGCATCTCTGAATCAGGCCCAAAGTAATCACCTGGATTTATGGATAGTGGGGCCCCTACTAGGAGATCCCTTAGATTTTAGATCCTAGATTCGTGATCGAGCAAACGAAAATTAAAAAAGTAATTGATGTTAACATGATACCAAAACCCCTGACACAGTGTGGAAACCTGCCATTTTCATGACAACAGCAGATCATCACTAAGTCTCCAGCTTGCAACACTTGGTCTGACTGACCAAATTCTATATTAATACCTACTGCCACAGCAACAGGCAGCAAGTAATGCTCTATTATCATGGGAAAAACAAAAAACATTACACAGCTGTCATGCAAGCGTTTCACATTCATAACAAGGTCACCGCTGTTGCTTGAAACTTTCATTCCTTTAAAAGTAGATTACTAGTTTAAAAGATGTATTAAAAACAACAACCCTTGCTCTTTGCCTAGAATATATCATTGGTGGGGTGACTTCAGCCTAATGTATTCCAAGAGCCTCCGTCACTTTCATCACTTTGTCTCATTAATCCAGTATTGATTACCACATCAATACTCCTGCCTCTATTACTCTGAGTGCCTTAGCAATTGATAGGAGCATTCAGCTAAGTATTTTTTGGGCTACCTTCTCTACAACCCAAGCACACTTTCACTTATATCGCTTTCACATCCTGGTCTGTGAATCCGGAATATTGCCATGTCGCAGACCCTGAGATGACCTTGTTCACACTGCAGGGTTGACCTGGGAATTCCGGGACCTGAGCCCTGGCAGTACACACTGTGTAATTTGTTTACTATTGCCCTGGCAACATGCAGCATAGTAAACTAATTACACCAATCCATTTGTACATACACTGAAAAATAGTACATTATCCCCTAATCCAGGGATGGCCAAGCTCGGGCCTCGTGAGCTACCAACGGTTCATGTTTTCCAGGTCTCCTCAGATAGTCAGAGGTGAGATGATCACTACCAACTGTAGATTTTTTTGAATTTATCAGTCAGTAATGAACACACCTGTGCTCCAACAAGGAGACCTGGAAGACATGAACCGTTGGTAGCTCACGAGGCCCGAGCTTGGCCACCCCTGCCCTAATCTATGGCTAGCCATGAACAACTACATTAGCATCCTCAGTGATAATGGGGCATGTCAGAGGCATTTCCTTACTGCTATTGCCATGACCTCTCTATTTAAATGTTCAGAGTTTACTGGTACTTGAGAAAGGTGATTCTTATCAAAATGGGGGTTGCAAATGTTTTTTTTTTTTTTGCTTGCTTCCCCTCACTGTCTGGCATTAAAAGCTGCCTGTGCTGAACGTTTCCCTGTTGTAATATCAGGGTTGCCGACTGCCCCAAAATATCTGGGAAACTCCTGAAATTTGGGCAGTTCTCCTGGTATCCCGCAAATCTCCCACAGGGGACTTGAGGCTGTGGTTTCATGCAAACTACAGGCTGAAGTCCAACCACCAGCCTAGCAACACTATCATTCATAGTGTTACTAGGGACTAGCTGGGACCTGATGGCGCAATTAGAGTAATAAGGCCCCTCCCCCACCCCTAGTAATAGTATGAAAACGGCCATTGATGGTCATTTGCATAAATCGCGTCATTTAGCCCCGCCCTGTACTGGCCACTATCTGTTCACCAATGATATTCATCAATGGCTGCTTTCTCGCTTTCTTCACTTTCTTGCCAAAAAGAACAAGTTTGTTCAGCTTCTTTGTGGTTGCTAGGTAACCCAGAGTAGTGGGTACTAATCAATGACATGGACCTCAATCTATTTCTCTCTCCAGTTTACTCAAATTTGATTTAAAAAATAACATTTAAAAAATAAAATTTTCTTCTTTTATTTTCAGATAATTATATCCTCAGTGTCTCCGTATATTTCTTCCCCAGCTGTGCATATCCTTTGGGTCCAAAAAGGAGGTTGGGGCATGCACAGTGGGGCTTTAATAGGTAGTTTTATACCATGGGTGCAGGAGGTGTGACTCATACAGGACCCTATGATGGGGATGCAGTTGCTGGACTGGCCATCCCTATTTTGAACATGATACAGTCGCCAGCTGAATGACATCTGTATCATTGTTCGAAAATCCCTGAAAATAGAAAATTGCCATTGGGATTGCTATTTCCCTGGTCCCAATAGCTGCAGGCTGGTGGGTATAAGGTTAGGGTTAGGCTGCAGTGATGTGTATAAGGTTAGGGTTAGGCTGCAGTGGTGGGTATAAGGTTAGGGTTAGAGCTTAAGGGAAAAATCAGAGTTAGGCTGCGGGTCATGGACAATTTGGGTTAGGCTGCGGGGCATGGAGGGATAGGCTAAGGGACTCGGAGGGTTAGGGTTAGGGCTCAAGAAGGGAAAGGTTAAGGTTAGGCTACAGGAAACAGAGGGTTAGGAAAGGGTTAAGGTAAAAACACTTACCTTTTGCGGGGTGACTGTTTGCAACTCCAGGAGTTGCATAACCGCTGCTTTCTCAAATGCAGTCTACATTCAGCTGCCGTACATAGTCTTTTGGAAAAAAAACATTGTACCGGCAAACCACATGCTTTGAGCGAAGGGAAAAGGGAGAAGCAGGGGCCCAAATTATTCTTTCTGTTGGGCCCAGCTGTGCTCCTAACATTACATTCATAAACCTTAGGTTTATATGTTTTATGTAACTACTAATTAATACAGAAACAACATTGCCTTTTTTGGAATTAAGTTGAAACAATGACTGGCAGGAAGACAAAATCAGATATATTTTAGCAAAAAATTGCCAGGAGTACTTATTATGTTTAAAATGTAATTTTATATTATGACAAATAGAATGATAATTACTTTTACATGTCTAATTGGTCAAAATTTGGAACACTAAAGCTAGTGTTTCCTAACAAATGTGGTTGGTGTGTAATTAATCAATCAAACAACTGGTCTGGAATGTCTGAATATAATTATATGTTTAATGTATTATGAGACCTCAGCGATGTCTCATGCACCAAGCTAATATATGTGGGCAGACAAGGACATTTGAGGACACTGCACCTGGATTGTATTTTGTGCACAGTTATCATAATACGCAAAAACTAAAGAGTTACAGATATACTTTGTTTCCACAATAACTAATCGCTCTGCCAAATGACAAACTAGAGGTGGCAAAACAATTCTTATATTATACAGAATTTTATTTAAAATAATAAGTAAACTACATCTTTATATGTTTCTCAGTGAGCTACTAGATGTATAATGGGTAGTTACACTAGTGACCTATAATGATATAAGTGATATAATAATGTAAGGAATGCACATACACATGAAAACAAATTCATACAGCGTTACAGATATGTCAGATTTTAAATCACCAAGCAGAATGCAAAACAGAATAAACCAATTAAAGAATGTTCATTATTTTGAAAGAATGAGTGATTACACAGGACAAAGTTTAGCCTCGAATTTCAGAGTGCTAAAGGCTAAGAATAAGTTTTTTCCCTCTCTCATGTCACACTGTCTACTATACTATGAAATATAAACTACACACTGTCATCTATAGCTGTGTCATTTAATGGGCCCATCTACTCTGTCAATTTATTGGGGATCTCTTGCTTAGGACTGCTGAGTATCACGTTGTGTAATCATCACACACAGCAGTCAGAGATGAGAACTTCCAGTGCAAACCTCTGAAGGAAACAAACTTTACTATACTGGAATGATTGCAGTAAATGCAGGCATTATGAGACAGGTGTTGTTCTCTAGTAAGCTATTTTCTCTGATATTGGGGGTTCAAAGACAGGGATCCCAATAAATGGATATTGACTAAGTATTTGTTCCAACTGGAAGAATTCCTCTAAGAATAGGAAGGACTGCTCAAAGTAATGCTGGCTTGTTCTACTCTGATATATGTGAGTGAGTATATGTCTAATGCCGACATGTTCCATATATAGAAATGGGGTGTAAGTTGTACAAAAAGTTATGATGGTTATTCTAAATTAGATGTACAGTAAATTAAAGTATTGCCATAAGATGCTCAATTTAACGTCCATCAATCGTGTGTCACATGTCACTAGATCATTTTTTTCATTTGTTTACATTTTTATCTAAACACAAGAGCAATGGACCTGACTCAGACTTAAGAAGGAGCTTGAAATTAAGAGGAAAATGATTCTGGGCAAAACCGTGTTGATTTCAGGGGGAGTCAAGTTAATTGTATTCTTTGCATGCAGGGATATTCTTTGTATGCAGGGATATATATTTGAATTGCTTACTGCACACAGACACTGACCAGCCTTACTATTACACTGTTATTTAGACTTGGGATAGGAAACATCACCTCTCATCTCTAATATTGTTTGCAGCAGATGGAATGACTCCCCTGCAGTCAACATGGTTTAGCCCAGGAGTAACTTTCCTCTCTTATTTTCAGTCTCTGAATCAGGTCCATTATTACTAACTTGGTTCATGTAACAACTTTCTTCAAAGTTTTTTATTTGTATTTTTAATCTCCATGGGAAATTTTAAACATGTTTAAAGAAGCTATAAGATCTGGCTATCTGAGACACAAAATCTATCTCAATCATATAACACATTACATTACCTATGTGGAGAATCCTGAAATAACCATGCATAGTAGCAGCATAGAATTAACCATGCGCCCAGGTCAGACAATATTCATTGGTCGAGGCTCTAGTCATGCAATTGAAGGACAACTTACAGTACAGAGTATCCATCATACCCTCCAATATGACCCATTCCATTAGGTACAAAATACTCTGCTCCTCAGTTTTCAACGGTCGGTTACTATGGTAACCTCCTTTGTTGAAGAGGCAAATAGCTTCCTAAATATCAGTGAAGTAATTTAAACCAGGTGAGTGCCAGTTGTAAGCTCAGGAGCGGATTCGATTGTACCTAATGGAATGAGTCATTTTGGAAGGATTGGTATCCATGGCCATTGTTATAATGAACTATATCTCATATACATTGAATGTACTAGAATATATTACATGCATGCATCACCTTTCTTTATGTGAAGGCTACAGAGGTCAAACTAAACCTAAAAATAAGTCTGATGTTGAAATTTCTTTTTGTTTCCATGTATTTATAACTTTTGTGCCATGTCTTGGTTTGATTAAACATTTTATAAATATTGTATAGCACACAGCAGTTTAAACAACCTGTGGTTGTTTGGTTCTTGTGATCTCAGCGTGTTCTTCCAGACACCTTTGTACACATTTCAAATCTCCCACCTGAATAATCAAGTTCTGTAATCTTTTCATTCATGTATCGGATATGTAATTGTAAAATTATGTTTGTTGGTGAAAGATTGCCGTTATGAAATGCTTTATAGAATAACCGTTGCTGTATTTTTTGGGTGGAATAAAATCTGTTTAATCTGTACGCAACACAAACCAGAGCCACTGTATGAATGGAGGAATTCCTACCTCTCTTGTGACTCGAAACCCGAGCAGGTGGCACAGTAGAGTGAGCTAATTTGGGAAAAACTGGGCAGACAGGAAAGGAAAAAAAAATTAGAAAGAAAAAAAATTACAAATGTAAAGAAGCAAAGAAAATAAAGAAATAACATAACGTACAATAGTGAGGATATTTGCAATTAAAATTACTGATGGTATATGTACTTTATAATGTGGAATACGGACGTTAAACATAACAATAAAGACATAAGAAGCATTTGAAAGAGTTATAGGAGGAATTTTAGTAGGAGTTACATATAAAGGATAAATATAGCAACATAGGACAGATAATGGACATAACTATAATTAAAATCTGAGTGTACTGTATTAACTTTTGTAAGTGAAACATAAACAGGTTATGTAAGCAGTGACTATATAGACATATAGGTCTGATCCAGAGTTGAAATGTATGCTTGCTTTGAATGTCATTTCTGAAAATTGCACATAAATGAATGACAAACATAAACACTCTTACAAAACCAGACTAGAGAATTGTAACAGGGATGAGACAGGTTATATTAGTTGATGAGCATCCGCACAAATCCAATGGTGCAATTGCAATCAAAACGGTTACGTATACTGCTCCAGAGGGGATCAAGCAATACTATTACTAGTAACTTGAGGACAAACTCTGGATCAGGCTTACTTAGACTAACATCGTCTCACATATAACAACATGATGAACTGGCATTAGGTAAACAATTTTGATTATATTGCAATTAAACATTGTTGAGGAGGGATGTGCTCATCAGCTATAATTCATTTATTAATCTAGTCTTTTCCTAAGAGGAAAGGCCAGGGAAATTACAGGGAATGTGAAAGTCATATATTGAAGAAACATAAATATTGCAGGCAGAGCTGTGGTAATAATCATTTGAAGACTAGTAATAAAAAAGAGTGCTTATTCTAAAGGTAATTCAGAATATGAGAAATAAAAGTTCTTTTCTAAGCTCTTTTGGTTCAGGATTGTGCATGCCCATCCCAGTTGTCAAGTTTGTGATGTATCATTTTAGTTATTCTAAGTTTGTAAAACAAAGTAAGCGCAACATAATAAAATGCACACATAAAATGGACTGAATCAATACAGCAAGCATGATGCATTTTTACGCATTGGAATACCTAGCATTAATTCACATGATCAAATATGCTTAGATATTATATTTTACACAACTTATAGACGGAAATATGACCTTAATTGTTCCAGAGATAGGCTTCCTATAAGTGGTAAACACAAGTCCCACTGTGACAGATATTTATTCAATGAATCTCTAAGGCTGATACACTTGTGCAGCAGAATGTAGAGTGGTGATGTCATAAACCTAATGATCTGTGTCACACATAGGGAGTACTATTAACACTTGGTAAATATGTGACAGCTCTGCTAGGGATAATAAAAGCAGAAATGGTGTCTCTGCCCCCTCCTTCTCCACCTACAGCTCCTACCACCTAGTATGGGAGATTGTTTGAATCATTGTATGGGAAGCCTCAGAAGTCCTGGGCTCACATTCTGCGCACAGCTACTGCTAATCCATGCAATTAAGGCCAGTGATTCAGCTGTGGGTTTTTTTCCCAGTTACGGTTATAGTGCAGAGACCCAGACACAATAATTTGGAGCAGATGAACGAGATAATTGCATTTATTTGCTATCCATGAATCTAGGTCAGGATCTGATTTATCGCGGCTCCCACGGGCTAGAGTTTCAGTTCTCCAGCTATAAATCTTGGAGAGATTGCTAATGTATTTTGTACGATTACTAATCTGCGCTCCCTTCACTGCTCTCATCACCAAATTCACTAGTGTCCCATTAACCCAACATACTGGGATACCGCTGGCACCATGCTTGTTTAGAAAATCTGCCCTTAATAAGCCAGATCACACATATGCCCATTTCTATTTCTTTTACAGGCACAAAAGACAAATGGAATAAAGAGTGTAAAATGACCTTATAGGTGGCCAAGTTCAAACACAATAAGGATGATTAAGTTTAAGGATGCATGAGTGTATTTAGTGTGTTTTATTTGAATCTGATATTCTTACACAGCTCCCAATTCACTCCAGTTTATAAAGCCTTAGAGACCCATAAAGCATAGGGCCAGATCCTGACCTTGGCATGGAGGTCTGTCTGTCTGCATGGAAGGGGCTGAACCAGTTACGCTGCCGTATGGCAGTCATAACTGTGTTGTGCGGATCAACGTTCCGTACGACCACTGATCCGCGTGGAAGGTTTTTAACAAACCTGCGCTGTAACATTAACTTTAACGTACTTTGGAAGGGCAGAGGGGAAGATGTGCCCTGTCGGACGGATCTCCTATCATACAGAACTGAGTTCCATATAATAGGTGAGCTGGGTGAGGCATGTGCACTTCTGTCCAGACACCTGATTTACACACTTTGGACTGGATACAGACCCACCGCACGCTTCCCGTAAGTGCGGGGGTCTCGCAGTCCGAACGAGAGAGGGGAGTGAACTACCCCTGTCACTCCCCTCTCCTGTGCGGGCCTTATGTCAGTTACGCTACCATAAGCCTGCCTTAACAGAAATGTGCGGATCAGCGGTCTGTACGATCGCTGATCCCCTCATAAATGTCAAGACCCCTATTTTACAATTTAAATGCTTCTCCCCGCCCATCTCGGTGGGCAGAGGGGAAGCACAGCCCTTTTGTATGCAAAATCTATTGCACATAACTCCAGTCCAGTGCCCTTCAGTCAAAACACCCCACTTACGTACTTTGCGTGCGTAAGTGTGGTGCCGGACGCAAGTCTGGATCCGGCCCTTTGTGTGCGTAAAAAGGGTGTCAGACAGAAGTAGGACTCCGGTCCATATACACCATTGTCGTGGAAGCATCCACTTTTTCCTGCCAAAATGGCACATATAGTTGCAGGACACCCCATTACGATTTACTAACACTATTCATCTACCAAAAAAGGCCATACAAAACAAACCGTTGGGTGTGTCACAAATCATCATCATTACGTAGCACTAATCTGACTCTGCAGAGCTCTCCGAGCAGTGCAAGTGCAGTTCAAGGATGTGCAGCATTGTGCTTTTGGAGTTCTCTAAGAAGCTCTCCTCACTCATTGAGGTGCAGAGAGAGAAAAAGATTGAAAGGGTCAGATCCAAACTTCTGACAAATGGTTATTTGTGCAGTCAGATTGTAGTTCAGTTTTATGATCTGCTATTAGGCACGCATCTGGATGGTCTGATTGTCCTTAGACACGTTTGTCAGGGCTGCGGGTTGCACTTGTGCAGTGTTTCCCACATTTAGGACCTGATTCAGATTTAAAAGTCTGTGTGGAAATGCAGACGTACCTAAATATACACGTAGACAAGATCCGTAAGAGCGATTCAGAGATGCTACAAAATGAAGTTAACCACAGCCCCACTCTCAGAACTGCCATGCATGGACGGTTCTCTGGGTGCGCAAATTTAAGTGCGGATGAGTTTTCTTATTGTGAATCACACGGAGGCCATCTAATTACTTAAAGTTAATCAACATTCACTGAACCACAACTAAACGCAAATGATGATTTACAACTCAAAACTTCTTTGTATTCATCTCTACACTATTATCTGACTATTAAATGAATTTTGGGATTGGTCTTCTGCTAATATAAAAATGTCACATTATAAGTTTAACCCTTAATGTGCCTTGGAGCAATGAGCTACCTGTGTAATGCATGCCAATTGCTATTTATATACTTTTTTACAATATGTTTTAAAAAATGTTTTTCATATTGTTACTTTTCTAACAAAAATTTAGAAAATTCATTGTAATCAACTTTGTATACAATGCATTATTTTAATGTTTTTTTCATTACAAAAAAGTAATTAATGTAAACAGAAATGTTTTCTATAGTGTTAAAGGACTAATGGCATTACAATATATATACAAGATGCATAGGCTAGCAGCAAACCATACATAAATCAACTTAAGGGTGGTAGAGGGCTACCTTATCTTTTTCCATGCATGTATATGCTTCTGCAAGCCACTCGCGGTACGGTGAATCAGGACCGTATTCAGACATCCATTTGGAAACGCAACCGCACGTAGCAAGGAACACCCACCAAAACCCCAGTCACTCCCCTTACTAATCCGTGCTCACGTTGACTTACACCACCATTAACCACCTCTATCTTTCCGTGTGCAGTCCTGTGCGTCTGTGTCTTTCGTACGTGCGTATCATCATAATCGCGCCCACTTTCCTTCATTTAAATGCATCACTACACCCATTTTCACTTAAATTCTCCCGCGTGCATATTTGCGTTGAATATCCGGATGTATGTACACACGTGCCTATCATACGTCCTTCCATAAGGCACTTCTGTGCGAATAGTCTATGTCAACTACGTACAAAAAGTTACTACGCATGCGCATTTGAAACATACCTAAAAATACGCACGGGAAGTCTGACTACCGCCCTCAGTCCTAATTTAAGAGGAACGCCCATACTGTCCATTAGTAGCCCATATGCAGATCATTTGCCATTCAAGCCAAGTATGCGGGACTCATTGTGTGCCCATATGTGAATCAGTCCTAAGTCAGTCGTCCATGTCTGCGAATCAGACAGCCATATTTTCATGCATATGTTTGAGTTCTGGGCATACGCAGTACAGTATATCCCCTCGTAAAAATACGTACTGGTATTTTGCACTTACTTAAGTCTGAATCAGGCCCTAGGTCCTCAAGTACCCCTAATAGTCCATGTTTTGTAGGTCTACATACAACAAGTTATATAATAATTTCCACATGTGGAGCTTTCAAAATACAACTGTTGGTTATGAGCTGATCTCCAGCAAGGAGATTTGAAACACGTACGCTATTCGGGGTACTCGAGGAACAAGGTTGGTCAGCCTTAAAAATCCTTCCAAATACTGTATATTGTAAACATTCATTTTACTAGTGAAGTGTTTTCTAATACGCTGCCATTTTAAGTGCAAATGGATCAGAAAACTTTAAGTAGGGCACTATTGTCGTAACTGTGTGAATACTTGGAATGGCTTCCCAAGTGCTGGATTGGATACGTAAATACAGCAGGGATCTGCTACAGGATAGCCACTCATACTGCATTTGGTTTTCAAAGCACAGCACAATTGAATCTCTATATCCAATCCAAATATATGTATTTGCAGAATAGAAATACACTTATATAGTTTAACTAATCCTAATATTTTTTAGCTTTACATAAAAAAAGCAATAATAAATATACCCCTATGCCTTTCTTCTGTTGGACTAAATTAAATTGGATAAATTACCACCTATTTCTATTCCTTATGCTATTGAATTGCACCAGGAATCTGTATTTTAGGATTTAGCTCTTAATGCAGGATCAACAGCACTATCCTAAGAAAAGCAGAGTGTAACTTAGCACTGAATATAGCAGAGAGAGCATTAAAAAGCATCTGTAACACTGAACAAGGATATTACCTTTTGAAATCTACAGATTCCCATTAATTTCCATCTGTATTTATAAGTATCCCAGAATGCACTCTGCAGCTGTCAGTTTGATCTGTTATGTAGGGGCACAGGGCTGTCTATACAAGCTCTCTTCCCTACGCTCTGTCAAACTGCCTGCAAGAGGATTACATTTTCTCGATGTTTTAGAGATATCATTTAAAACAGAATAAATGTAACAACTTGAGAGTGAAGCTAAATTGAAATTTAATAATGTTTTGGAACCGTTGTGTTGGAATACATGTCACTTACACTGGAAATATCCACAAACATTCCTGACACAATTAATGGTAGTAGTTGTGCTACAATGTGCTCTTACTGTAAATTTTACTTATCTTAAATATGGTGCACTGTGGGCTTAGCTCTAAACATTAACAAAACTATCTCCTTCAAAAATCATATTTGTTCAGCTTTTAAACATATTTTTTTCTTTGAATGGTAAAGTGGAGTAGAAAATCCAAAATAAATGTCTGGTGATATTATAGGTTATAAATACAAAAGTAATAAAATCCGCTCCATGAATTTGTAAACCATATAAATGTATATATTACTATTTCTTACATAGAATATTGAATTTCTCCAAGTTCAGTTCCACTTTATATGTCGTGGTATAAGAATG